>JACEGR010003073.1:0-112915 GCA_014170235.1 Listronotus bonariensis | reverse complement strand
GTCATTGCCTAATTTTGGGTCACCCTGTATACATGAATTTATTCTAAAAATAAATCGGCTGCCAAAAATACAAATTAACGTGTCTAAACTTAAAAAAAATAATAAAATTAATTTGCTCCAATCCACGCGACCTCCTGAAATGGTAGGGAGTCCAAGAGGGGATTTCGGGATTTACTACAGCGCGGCAGATTAATATACCGTAGAATACCTGGTACCCGCTTAAGTTCCTCCGCCAAATATGAGCCCCGTATACAGGGCCGATCATATAAAAACACAAAAAACCCATATAACATTTTTTGCCGGCGTTGTACATTTAATTTACTGGCATTGCCAACACTCTTTAATGGCAAGGCATTGGCAAAAAGGTATCAAAAAGACGCGAAAGTGGGCAATTGGCCGTTATTAGGCCACGTGTTGCAGATAAAGTGATGGCATCCGTCATTAATAAGTTATTGGCAAAAAAATGCGTTTAAGATGATGGCATCCATCATTAATAAGTTATTGGCAAAAAAATAACAAAAAGACGAAAGTGGGCAAATGCAGATACTCCCAAGCAGCAAGCTGACGTCTTATTGACGAAAATTGTCGCATATACTTTTTTTTGCTAAAATGATGCGATATTTTATTTAAAAATTAAAATAGGAGAAAACTTCTTGCTGCATGCAATTTCCTTGCAATGCAAAGTACCATCTCTCGGAACACTGTCCAACTTGGAGATGCAGATTTTTCACTAGCCGAAGATATTTCTTTCAAAGCTAAGTGAGATTACCTACCGCAGACCGCTCTCGAATTATTTTTGTCTACGGTTTAGACGATAAAAATCGAAGATATTGCATAAATGTAGTAGTTTATTGTCCATTACGCTATCTATCGGTATGTCAAAAAAACTATTAAATATATATAATATTTTTTATTAACACGTCTTTAAAACTTTTAATAAAGTTTTAAACAAAATGTTTACAGCTCCTAACAGTCTACTTTAATATCTTGCCTTCTCGACTAGCCATCACCAATTAATCACACAACACACACTTATTAGGTAATGAATATATTTAATTATGTCTATTAAAAAACTCTTTTCTTTAAAAAGGAAACTAAAAAGCTAGAAAACCACGTAGAAAACAAATGCACAAAGCGGCCACTTTCGGTCGAAATTAACGTAGCTAATGTTACCATCATTTTATTTTTATTCGCTCCAAAATACATAATAAACATTTTGTTTGAACTAATTTTTATTTGCATGATTTTTAAGAATAAAATGTTATGAAAAGGCCATTTCCTTTAAATTATGTAAAAAAACATAAAATAATGTTGTTTAGCTGCCATTATAAATAAAACAGATCAAAAAAATGCTTTAATGTTAGTTAAATACCAATGTTAATAATATGGTTTAAAAAGTATGAATATGCGTTGAAGGTTTGCCTTCAAAAATCGAATATTTATTTGCCTGCAACAAAAACGCGTGCTTTATTTAATCAGGATTGGTATGCCGCCATTTTTGTATGCTGCCGGCAATTCGCCTGCATGTAAAATTTATTGGCAATTAAGTGTTTATTTAGGGTTGACTTCTTAATGCGTATAAGATATTGGCATAATATTGCCACCAATGCTTTACCATCAATGCCAATATGAAAAATGTACATTGCCGGCAAATAGTGTTTGCTGGGAATATATCCATCAGAAATTGTTGAGCGCGTCATATTAAGATAGGGTAAGTTGATTACATGCCAAACAGTCTATATTCCACTAATCTGAAAAATTTGAGAGTGACGTAAAGGAAATAAAGCGCTACAAAGAAAAACTTCAGATTTACATTTTCGAGCGTGGGTATATTTTTATTAAAAAAAATCAGGGATAACGAAAAATATATAATCCGATAGAACCCGAACGATTTCCACAAATTGAAATATTACCAGTATTTTTATGACACGATTAAAAGTCTATAACCACCTATCCCACCGATGAAAAGGTATGCACTATAAAACATTTTTTTCTTCTTATCATCTAAGCTTTGCAACTCAACAGGTCTCTATGACGCTCAAGTAAATCCCCATTAAGCATCGTGGGCTCCCCTACTATTAAGAGATATTTTAGAATATCGTAAATAATGTTTTAAACTCTTTTTTTCTAAATTGGTTTTGCTAAATGTATGTGATTTTTTTACTTGAACTACGACTAATTTAATGCGATCATCCTCGGTAATTGTCTCTGGTATTCGTACACATAACACGCGTACTTGGCCATCTTCAAAACCTGCCAAAATAATTTCTCCAGTTGGGTCAATCTAAAAAAAAATTAAAAAATAATAGAAATATATTATGTTGAATTAATAGTGATGTTAAATGTGCCCCTTCGGTTGTATGAATGTACCCCACTAATGGGGTACATTCATATATTTTGCTTTTTTTTGTAAAAGTCTTATGAAAACTCGTGCATGTAGATTTTCAATAATATTAAGGTTCTACTACAATATAAAATAGTTAAGCTACTAGTGTGTTATAAATTAAAAGAGATATACCTAAAACACGGCATTCCACAAAGCAAAATATAAAAACTGTATGAAGCCTCCCTACTTTCCCCTAAGGACAAAGAAAAAAAGGATAGAGACAGGAAAGAGATCCTTATCTCTTTCAAAAGTCGTATTCTATAATAGATGTTTTTCTGTTTTTGCTGGAAAAGGAAAAAATATTTTAAAGAGTAAAAGACAAAGATAAATGCTAAAAAACATATAAATTTGAGTCCCTTACCTTTTAAACTTCGGTTCCCATTCGATTGAGTCAATCATGACCGAAAATGTGTTATAGAATCGGTAATTTGACATTTATTACGATACAAAGAGATCTCTTTCTTTATGTTTCTTACAGAATTTTAGCCCTTGTATGTATAACAATTAATTAAATTTAAAAAACGTTTTTAGCCGATTCTGACACTGAGGAAGAACTGGAACCTTTGTATTTCCCGGAAGTTCCCAACAAAATAATTTGGTTAAAATATACCGAAAATAATACGATATGGCTTTCAATGGCTGGGTAATATTAATTTATAAAAATAATTTATCCAAATTAAAAATTTTAAAATTTTAAATTAAAATATCCTTAATTTAAATACAGGGTGGCCATTTAAAAACGAAAAAGAGCTCATTTTGGGCACTCCGGGTCATTTAAGAAAAACGTTTGACCCGTCAATTTTTTATTTTAGGGGAATACATTTTTTGGCACATTCACCCCCTGAACTGTAACTAGGAGATATAATCCCGAGCCTTTCTTCCAATCCCAGGATTCCAGGATTGGGGACCGACAATATTGGGATCCCGGGATAATCCCGTGATTTAAGGGTAGAGTACAAAATATGCTAAAATATTTAGAAATCAACTTTTATTTTTAAATCTTTCTTTAGGAATGTAAAAAAAAACGGAACAAAAGAAAGTTTTCTTAAAAAAAAAAAAGAAAAAACTAAAACAAACTTAAGGCAATATTAAACCCTTTAAATAATAAAAAGGACATCTACAGGATCCTAGTCCAGAAAACCGACAGGCCAGCATTGAAGCAAGAAACTACTACAATCAAACAATTTCTGAAGCCAAAGACTCCTTCGACAATCGTATTAAAAACAAAGTTTTTTCTTGCTCTAATGGCAGCAAATCTTTCTGGTCCTTTGCGAAAAACATAAGTAGGAATTTTTGTACCAGTTCTTTTCCACCACTAACTTTGGAAGATGAAATTATTTCTACCGCTAAAGGAAAGGCAGAACTATTTGCCAAACAATTTGCTGCCAATTCAACCCTTGACCCTCCCGTAAATCATCAAATTCCAGCGGTTACCCCAGTTCCTTATAAAATGCCCGATATTATTTTTAAAGTAAAACACATTAAGCGTATCCTTTCTTCCCTTAACACCAAGAAATCGTCTGGGCTGGATGGCATACCAGCAATCGTTTAAAAAAATGTGCTCCAGAACTTGCACCAATCTTAACTCGACTCTTTCGAATTTCTTACGACACAGGTATCTTTCCAGAGAGCTGGAAAGCTGCACGTGTTCAACCTATTCCCAAGAAAGGATCTAAATCCCTTCCATCTAACTATAGACCAATTTCAATTCTCTCAGTTCTTTGTAAAGTAATGGAAAAATTAATTAATTCACAAATTCTTAAGTACTTAGAAAAACACAAAATTTTGCATGACAGGCAGTATGGATTTCGCCACAAAAGATCTACAGCAGATCTTCTTTCCTTCGTATCACACTGTTGGAATAAGTCTCTTGAGTTTCTAGGTGAGTCCCAGATCGTTGCTCTTGATATATCCAAAGCTTTTGACTAGGTCTGGCATGCCGCACTTCTTAATAAACTTCCCTCCTATGGTCTTTCAACTAAACTCTGTACTTGGCTCTCTAGTTATCTATCTGATCGACGTATATCAGTTATTGTGGACGGCCATTCTTCAAGCTTTCACCAAGTAAATGCTGGAGTCCCTCAGGGCTCAGTTCTGGCACCAACATTGTTTCTTCTTCACATCAACGACCTTCTCTCGTCTACAACTAATTCCATTCATAGTTTCGCCGAGCGATAGTACCCTTCACTCCACTTTTCAGGTTCCTAAACCCATCACTAAACCTGATTTGGAAAACAAACGCAGAGCGATGCAGATATCTCTTTCGCAGGATCTAATTTAATTATTAATACGAAATAGGAAATTTTTTAATGCTTCAAAATTTTTTGAGTATTACTTACAATTGTCTCTGTCTTTCTAGGCAGGCTCGTCATACTAAATTCTAGAAAAGAAAATATTCACAAACAGAACCATTAAACACGTTTTTCCCAAAGGTCTATAAAATACTATTAGGGGTTTTTATTATGCGGCCCAGATGTGGTAATAAATTTATTTATAATTGGCATATCTGCGAAATTTATTTGATCATTAGCAGAAGATTGTATTGTCTATAAGTGATTTTTAATCTTCTAGTTGTTCATATAAATTCATTTTACCTTGTTTTTCTATGGAGTAGCCTGACACACAAGATCTATAAAGTGGTCTTGTTCTATACAATGTTGAAATGCCTGTGTTTTTAAACCATTTAAAATTGATGCTTTGTGCTCTTTTATTCTGTTTTTATGCTCCTTCCGCTTTGACCATATATTCCGCATTACAGTCTGCGCAATTAACTTATAAACCCTGACATATCTAATTTTTCTGTTTGTCTTTGTTGTTAACTGATAATCTACCTAGGTTACTATTGCATGCAGACACAGTTTTTAGCCTCAACTTATCCAGTCTATTGGATACATTATTACTGATGTTTGGTATATACTGATAAACTTAAACTATTGTTTTTGTTACTGTATACTATAAAACTCTTTAGCAATTATGTTTTCGTTAACAATTTGTCAATAAGTGATTCTTTATATCCGTTGTTTCTTGCTATTTGTTTAATAATGCAGAGTTCTTGTTAGTATCTGATTGACTTAATGGGAAAGTGACAAGTCTGTGAATTTAACTATGAAAAAGATAGTTTTATTTCCATGATTGATTCGATGCGTAATTGTCGCCATGTCGTGTCGTTGGTTTTCTGTAAATATCGAATTCAATGTGGTTGTCAATATTTTAATGTTTATATCCAAAAATTTATCTCATTTTATTTCCTTTTTCCATAGTGAACTGAATGTTATTATTTATTGAGTTTAGAAAATTTAAAAACTTATCTAGATTCTCTCTGTGCTATTCCAAATGCAAAAACATCGTCTACATATCTTTTCCAATAAAAATGTGTTTAATTAATTGGTTATTAGAGTTAAATAAAACTTTTTCAAAATGTGCCAAAAAGTTTTATTTAACTCTAATAACCAATTAATTAAACACATTTTTTATTGGAAAAGATATGTAGACGATGTTTTTGCATTTGGAATAGCACAGAGAGAAATTTAGATAAGTTTTTAAATTTTCTAAACTCAATAAATAACAACATTCAGTTCACTATGGAAAAAGGAAATAAAAATGAGATAAATTTTTTGGATATAAACATTAAAAATATTGACAACCACATTGAATTCGATATTTACAGAAAACCAACGACGACAGACACGGTAATAAATTACGCATCGAACCAATCATGGAAAATAAAACTATCTTCTTTTCATAGTTTAATTCACAGACTTGTCACTTTCCCATTAAGTCAATCAAATTTTAACAAAGAACTCTGCATTATTAAACAAATAGCAAGAAACAACGGATATAAAGAATCACTTATTGATAAATTGTTAACAAAGAAAAAACAAAAGTTAATTGCTAAAGAGTTTTATAGTATTACAGAACCTAAAAACAATAATTTTAAGTTTATCAATTATATACCAAACATCAGTAATAATGTATCCAATAGACTAGATAAGTTGGGCTGTAAAACTGTGTCTGTAAATAAGAGTAACCTAGGTAGATTATTAGTTAACAATAAAGACAAAACAGAAAAATTAGATATGTCAGGGGTTTATAAAGTTAATTGCGCAGACTGTAATGCGGAATATATTGGTCAAAGTGGAAGGAGCATAAAAAACAGAATAAAAGAGCACAAAACATCAATTTTAAATGGTTTAAAAACACAGGCATTTCAACACATTGTATAGAACAAAACCACTTTATAGATCTTAATAATGTCAAACTACTCCATAGAGAAAACAAAGGTAAAAAATTAAATTTATATGAACAACTAGAAATTAAAAAATCACTTATAGACAATACAACTCTTTCTACTAATGATCAAATAAATTTCGCAGATATGCCAATTATAAATAAATTTATTACCACATCTGGGCCGCATAATAAAAACCCCTAATAATATTTTATAGACCTTTTGGGAAAAACGTGTTTAATGGTTCTGTTTGTGAATATTTCTCTTTCTAAATTTAGTATACGAAGTACTCTTGATGAAGCCCTAGAAAGGCGAAACAATTGTAGAGTAATGCTCTAATAATTTTTGAAACATTAAAAAGCAATTTTCCTATTTAGTATTAATATTTAAAAAATGTTTCACAAGAAACCAACTGCGGATACAATTCAGTGTCTTAATTTAATATTGGATTGGGGCGCCAAAAACCTCGTCCATTTTAATGCATCCAAAACACAATCATGTTCCTTGTCGCGAAAAGAGTCATCAAATACTCATCCTCTACTTATGAGCGGCCAAGTTTTTACAAAGCAAAGACACCTTCAATCTTGTGGGCGGCACATTTGAAAGTAACCTTAACTGGCATAAACACATTGTATCTATAGCCACGGCAGCTTCAAATAGCTTGGATTTCTCTTTCGAGCCAAAAAGTATTTTTCCGCTTCTAATTTATACACTTTATATGTGTCCCAAATCCGACCTCCCTTGGAATATTGTTCCAATATCTGGGGCATGGCGTCCCCCACAACCCTAAGCATTCTTGATTCAAAGAAGAGCTATTCGTCTCATTAATGATCCTTTACTTACAGAAAGGCTTCCCTCTCTTGCCCATCGTCGGGCTGTGGGGGATCTATCGCTTTTTTATAGGTACTTCCATGGCTTCTGCTCTGAAGAATTGTCCAGTAAAGTTCCTCCACTCACGGTTCCCAACAGAGAAACTCGTGGTTCCGCGCGTATGCATCCCTATACGGTCCAACTGGACAGGCCCCGAACTTCCCATTTCGTTCGTTCTTTTATCCCTAGAGTTTCTAGATTGTGGAACCTGCTGCCCGCGGAGGTCTTTCCTTCCCCCAAATCTTGAAGTATTTAAGTCCCGTGTCAACAAACTCCCTCTTACCTCGCTTAAGACACCCACGGTACGTTAGTATTTAGGCTTTAAGCCTTCGTGGTTTGTCCAAAGATTAAAAAACAAAAAAGGAAAAATTTCCAAAATATACTTTAAATAAACATATTATGTCAATGCAAAATTCTGATAACTTGCTTGATGCGAAGTGCGGTAAGGAAATTAGGCAACATTAGCCCCCCAAGAGTCCCAGTATCCAAGCCGAAACATATGTGACTAAAACCTAAAAGCGACAAGAGAATACCTAACTGTAGGTCATTTTTGTGGCAATAATGACAAATAAATCCCTTTATCTTTCCCTAATTTTTTACAAAGTCTCGAAGCTTGCCTCATACCTTTCGGGACTACCAAGACTCTAGCCTCCCCTAAAAACCGAAGCAAATTGCGCTTATGTCTTTATGCTAAAATAAAAGAACTTTTCCGCTCAACGCTGACCGCTGACGCTGACGCGTATTGTGTCTGAGGCCTAAAACTGATTAAAATCAGCTGGGAAATAAAAATGTCTGATCTTTTAATTTTGTTGGCATTAAAAACTTCCTAAATTGATAGGAAAACTAAGTGTTTCTAAGCGTTTTGTTTCATGCAATTATTTTGAAATTTTTTTATTTTTTTTATTGATTCCGAAAATCTCCATCCTTAACCATAAAAACACGTTTGAAGCACAAAAATCAAAAGAGGGGCTGGTGTATGAGGGGCAAGGGGAAAGAAAAACGGAGTAGTTCAGGTACATAACACTTTCCGTTACTGGAACGCCATAAAGTAGAACGAAATGCTCCTGAGCTACTCGGGAGCGCTCTATTTGCGTCACTGGAAAGCTACTCAGGATTCATTACTAAAACTTGGTGGTAAATCTCATCCTCGCCAGAAATATTAATTAATATCTTATTCCTAAGATCGTTTAACACTTATTATGTCCCCATAATCTAAAGTAGCTTGCTCTTACAGGTAATTTTATATTATACATCAAATAAACAAAAATCAAAATTTCTACAAGCTTTCATATCAACAGGAATAATAGCAGAGACTTTAAACTTGACAGTTGCAATCAGGGTCAGATTTTGAAGGTTATTCTCAACCCTTCTGGAGGGTTGCAGTTTAAGGGGTAAAAGTGGCCAAAAAATGGATTCACCTTAAATCACAAATTGACGTATCGCTAGGCTCTCCGCACATGGGTCAGTAAAACAGCGACGCGGACGCGACTTTTACGGGCTTTAACAGCACGTAGGCATATTAGCGTTTCCGATCTCAGCAATCCGCGTCCTTTAATAAGCAAATGTAATACAGAACCGTTTTGCATTTTGTTAACAGTGTGTGTGATTTATAGGTTTGTGTCTGGTTTTCCAGGGGAAAATTATTGTAACGTCAAGAAATTTTTAGACCAGACATGAATTTGATTGATATTAGATTTGGAGAGGAGGTTGAAAAACGTCCTGTGCTGTATAATTATACTTTAAAAAATATTTTCGAATAAATTGCACAGAAAGAGCTTGGAATGAAATAGCAAAAGAAGTAAACCTTTCAGGAGGGTGAATATTTTGTTTTTTGTATGTAAAGTAATGTTCGGTAGGATTTAGGCTTTTGCTTGTTTTAGAGGGCTCTATTATGGCACTCTCTGACCAGGTGGGATAATTTAAAGCGGTAGTTTTTGCCCCGTCGGGTTGGATTCGGGGACATCAGCGCTCTCCGATAGGCATAGGATTTCATTAGCTGAGAAGATAGTAAAAATTGGCCATTAAACGCATGCTGGTCTATACGTTGTCGCGACTTCAAACACGAATATATGCATACATACTGTCAAAAGCTCGTCGAATCTCGGTCAAAAAATAATAATAGTTGAACTCGCGGTCTTGTAGCTGTTTTAACTATTCATGTGCGAAGTGCCTTAAATGACCTGGAGTGCCGAAAATTAGTTTTGTTTCGTTTTCAAATGGCCACCCTGTATATCTGAGCTTTTATAAAAATTTAAGTTTATGATATCTTACGTTTTGTAATAGGTTTTTTTACCGAAAATATATGTTACGCACAAATATCGAAAACGCTCAATGAGCGGAAATATCGCACACAACGCGTTATGGACGAAGGTAAATGACCAAACCCCGAAATTAAATAAGTTTTCGTGTTATGGTCGTGAACTTATGATCGCAATGCGTCGTGGTCATTTTAGAAGCGACCAAAACGCGAAATGGATGGTTTAAATCAACCGGACACCGGATTCTTCCTGTCTTAACTAGATCCCTTAATGCGGTGCACCATTTCACGTTTGTACTTTAGTTATTAGTTTGACTTCAAGCAGAGTGAGTCGTTTTAAATTCCAAATGTTGACAGAGGCAGGCTAGCGCCAAGAAATGTTTTGGCTGTGGTTTTAAGTGTACCTGAGTCCGGTATGTACCAGCTAGGCACTAAAGAAGGTGTACTGGAGCGACTGTATGGTCGAAATGAGTTTACTTTTGCTGATTCCAACTTTATTGATCAATCGCATGTCCCAAGCAATTCATTAACTTTAAGAAAAGCTTTAGCTTTATCTTCAGGCTCCAAACAAGGATTTGTGTTATGTCATTATAATTATTGTATTTATTATTGTAACACTAATAAATGCCATTGCCGTTCTAAGCAAGTACTATGCAACTCCAAGTGCCACAACAGTAGCTCTTGTAAGAACAAATAATTTGTTACAATGTGGTTCAATCTACAATTAAGTAGTTTATCTATTTTAGATAAAACTTACTTATTTAGTTGTTTAAAACTATTATTTTAAAATTACGAAGTACCTATTATTTTCATGTTTAAGAATATTTCCAAAAATGAACTAGGTATATTCTGTCTTATGTTAATTAAATCTTAAGTTATGTATTTATTTTTAAAATATATGACGCTTTCACTATATTTTAAGGTGTTTGAGTATGTGGTCTCTTTTAATAAATAATTTATCGTTTTATGGTCGTTCTTCAAACGAACAGAACGCGTTGTGGTTGCTTCTAAAATGAACACAACGCGATGCGGTCATGAATTTACGACCATAAAACGAAAAACAATTTTTATTTCGGTGTTTGGTCATTTACCTTCGTCCATAACGCGTAGTAAGCGTTATTTTCGCTCAATGAGCGTTTTCGATATTTGTGCGTAACATATACACATTATTTTTTTAAATACTTTTAAAATTTACAGATTTGTTAAAGTCGATTAACTATGATTTTACCTTACAATATAAGGGCTCATGGGTAACCCCTAACCAATAAAAAAATCCAAAATGTAATAAATACTTTCTATACATAAATAAAAGAATAATTTATTATCTTATATTTTTGTTTAGGTACGACGCAGGTTACATTTACGAATATCTCATTGGTCAAAAAAGTGCCATTCCTCAAACATTTCGACTAATAGATGGCGCAGAAGATATGGAGATCAGCACATATATTTATACGTAAGAACAAAGTCCATTTATATCGTGACGATTTTTTTAATTTATTAAAAATATTTTTATATGCTAATAATGTGATTCTTGACACCTACGATATCTGGAATTCCGAAAGTCGCTCTGAGTAACCGTTTGCGAGATATTAACTTATTTAGTGCAATCAAAAAATATATGGGGGTACATAAAATCATTACTAGAGTATTTGTGGGTATAGATAATACGCAAAAGGTAAGAACTAAATATAGTTTAGGGTTTGAATAGAAAGCTACCTTTACCCATATGCAGTGGCGGCTCGTCAGAGGAGACAAGGGAGGCTTAGCCTCCCCATAAAATTTGTGGCTATTTATCGCAATAAATTTAAAGATTGACAAATAGTTATGAATATTTTTTCTAAAAATGCTTGGGTATCATTACTTTACGATTAAGTTCTAATATAACTATATGCCCAAATTAACACTTATTACTACGTATCAGACTGCATCAAACCGCCCATGAACCGCGAAAATTTAAATAACGAAGAAACCATCAACCGAAATAATAAATGCCATTCGCAGTAAAGGGGGCAAAGCCTCCGGCCGACACTACTGGCCACTTTAAAAAACACAGCATCGCGAGCCCGATCAAGAAAAGACAAACGTCCCGCTTTTAACTTTCGACGCGTAAAGTAAGCCGTCAAAGGAGGCTAGGCTCAGTTGGTCCTCGTTAGTGCTCGTGTCACGCCGAGACTAATAAAAATATTTCGGTATTCGGTATATAGTGGATTGGTTTCTGACAAATAATTTTAATTCTTTATCTTATGATAATAAATTTTACATTATTAAAACTCTGGTAAACAAATTTTATTTCAATTAAGGCGTCAGATAATTGACAAAATCGAGGATTTAATATTAGTTGGTACAATAAATGCGATTGATTAACCGGCATTATTAAACAAAAAACTTTTGTTGGCCCTGTGTTTTATTTTTTTCGTGCAAACTAAATACCAAACGTGGTGTAACATAGGGTACTCCGATTTTAAAAAAAAATACCCCGTTCCATCGAAAGACATTTTATATTTAAGAAGGATATATAAAATTGTTTAGCAAACAAAATATAGTAACAGCCTAGTTGCAGCTCAAAAAAGCTCTTTTTTAACACGCTTTTATTAGCTTGGGTTGTAACTATCTATCTATCTATCTATCTATGTAACGGAATCTTTGAGCCCAATTTTTACCAACTTCCAGCGATTCAATTTCTTTGAAACTTTGCACACGTATCAAGGACCGATGACAATGCAATAATTTAAAAACAGTATCCCGTTATCCTGATTAGGACCGCCAGGATAAATAAATTCCTTTACAGATCCTGTGTCCTAATACTACTCTTGACAAAATGGCGAAGGAATTTTTTAGTGAATAAACTGGAACATTTATTTTTAAAAAACTAATTGATATATCGAACTAAAAATGAAAAATAAATAATAGTTTAAAAAAACTAAAAAAACACGCTTTTATATGCAACCGAACTAAAAATTTTAAAATTATTTTTCATTACAAAGAGTTTGTCACTTCAGAATAAAAGCGTGGGGTGCTTAATATATTAAATGTTATAATTATTATATTTGCAAATATCTATGATGGAAAAGTTATGAAAAAATAGTAAAATGCACCCCACGCTTTTACTCTGAAGTGACAAACTCTTTGTAATGAAAAATTATTTTCTAATTTTTAGTTCGGTTGCATATAAAAAGCGTGTTTTTAGTTTTTTAAACTAATATTTATTTTAATAATCAGGTTCGGGAAAATCGGTCGAAGTAATTTGCGGGTACCTTTATTTAAACCAGATTTAACCTTCCTTACTACCGTATCCTTCCTTTTGTTTCCTGGTAAGACACGACTCTCACCTCCCCGTTGGTTCTTGCTGGACAATAGAATTTACTTTTAGACCTGTTTTATAAGCATAATTAAGTAAGTTGTGCTTATAAAATAATTGTAGCAATTTTTAACAAAACTTATTATATTAGTAGACAAAAGTATTATTTATTGACTGAGAAGAGTTCATTTATATTAAATAGCTCAAAGTCAGCCCTTTTTCCTTGTTTTTGTTTTTTATTGGTCATTTTTATAGGTATAATTTTAAATTTAAGCATAAATACAGCAATACACAATTTTTGTTTGCATTTAGGCAAGGGAGGCTTAGCCTCCACATAAAATTTAAGGCTATTATTCGCAATAAATTTAAAGATATTGACAAATAATTATAAATATTTTTTTCTAAAACTGCTTGGGTATCATTACTTTACCATTAATTTCTAATATAAATACATAGGCTTTATGCCCGAATTAACACTATCACTATGTACTACACTGCATTAAACCGCCCATAAAATCGCAAAAATTTAAATTACAAAGAAACTATCAACCCAAAATAATAAATGATATACGTAGTAAAAAGGCAAGTATCCGGCCGATAGCACCGGCCGCTTGAAAAACACAGGTCCGTGAACCCGATTGAGCAGAGACAAACGTCCCACACTTTAATTTGCGTAGCGGCGCCATAGGAGGCTAGCCGCAGTTGGTCTTCGTTAACGCTCGACGTGTGTTTATTTCTGTTTTTATTTAGTTATTCGGTATGGGTGTGATATAAATATTTCGGTAATTTTTTTTTTGCATTTATTTTTTTATTTATGCATTTATGCAAATATTACATATTTTGCTTTAAATAGGTGCGGCACCCCCAAACAAGTTTCGGCCTTTTATGTGTGTATACCCATAGTCTTTATAAATTTAGCCCCCTGTTTTTCAATGCACGAACCGCCACTGTATAGCACTTTAGTTAACACATTTAAATTAAAATCGGGTATACATAAAAAGTTCATATTAAAACACTTAGCTATCGAGTTTTATTACAATATTCTAAAGGTATCAGAAATTATCGAAATAAATTGCAAATATTTTTATTCCTTTGACACCCTTCATCGTCCTTAGATACATGTAGACTAAACGTCAATAGTAAAAATACCACGGCGTCATCACTTCTGTCTTACTGTCAATTATTCTCCTTTTTGTTGCTCGCACACTATTTAAACGACCCGTTTAGACAGCAATAGTTGGTTGACATCCCCATTGTTATGACGCTTGTGGCTTTTTACTATTGAATAGATCTATACCTATACCATAGAGTAAGGAAATTATAAGAGTTATCATGGAATAGCCGATTTAAGGACAGGTCATGCGAAAACTCCCAATATAATTTTATTCGTTTCTCGTTGAAATACCGCCAGTTAGTCATTTCAGTAAGCTTACGTGTCTCTCCACCGCTGATGTTACACGAGGCGAGGCTTCGACCGACGCATTTAAAGTGTAAACTGGAAAAATAACAAGCCTGCCGCCAAGCCTGCCGCAGAAGCGGTACGAAAATTTTAGCATGCCATGGTTTCTCTTATGCGTAGGTATGTTACTTTATGCCTATACATATATTCGGTTACATCCTTATATCTCACAGGGAATCACAGGACTGGTGGATGAGAACACCAGGACAGCGTCAGGCGAAAGTGTTCATCAAGGCTTACTCGCCAGAATTTACAAAAGACCTTCTGAATTATAACCGGAAGGCAGTAAGAATAATAGTGGGTCAACTGACAGGTCATTGCAGACTGAATAAACACCTGGAAACTATGGGCCTGGCAGAAGAAAACCTATGTAGGTTCTGCCAGGAGGAGGAAGAAACCGCAGAACACGTATGGTGCTACTGCGAAGCCCTTTGTCGTCTGCGGTTTGCAAGGCTGGGTGAAGAAAACCTAAAGCGGCAAAATATACCAAGGGGCCAGTTTCAAGCTTGTGGAGTCTGATTAAACAGACCGGCTTGGATAGCGTGCTCTAACCTATGGACGGAGGACACACAATAAACCTGAGCAGGTTGCAGTGCTAGAGGATATGCAATCCACCTCCCAATCTAATCTAATCTAATCTAATCCTTATATCTTGGCCGAAGGAGTCTGTGATTTTTCTGTTTACCATTAATTAGCACAGAGGTACTCTAAATATCCTTTTTTTTAGTTACAATAAAGATTACCTAGTATTTGCAATGGAAGATGGAAGTATAAGAGTAAACAAGAGAAATCCAGAGGACTACACCGACTTGACAGACTATTTTACGGTAAATAGGAAACCTTTAGCATTAAAAGCAACTTTGTTGCTTACCACAAAAAGTTTAAAAAATAGTAAACAAAACTCCTGGAGAAAAAAAACGGACAAAGAAAATTTTGTTAAAATTCAATATTAAATAACTTCTTGGCTTTTTGACCAATTTTGACAATCTTTTCGGCCACTTGTAGCTTTTTTCATCAAGATTATTATTTAACATAAAGATTGCAAAACATTTTTTAGAATAAGGTGTTATATAGGGAAGAGCTAAATGTTGTACTTTGACCCAAATTTTTAAACACTCCGTGGAATAATTT
Organism: Listronotus bonariensis; assembly: GCA_014170235.1. Lineage (NCBI taxonomy): Eukaryota > Metazoa > Arthropoda > Insecta > Coleoptera > Curculionidae > Listronotus > Listronotus bonariensis. Next base: position 97,283 of record JACEGR010003073.1, on the reverse strand, counting down.
AACGACACAATTTTTTCTAGTGTTTTGAATTTTGAAGTCCAATATTTTTTCACATTTCTTTTTTACTTATATCAATATTTTTATTCCAAAAGGATAACCAACCCACCAATTTTTAAAGTAGATAGTAAATAAAGATTTAACTTATAATCAGGTGTACTCCACTGCAGTTTGATCAAATACAACATTATTGCACCGCATCCCCCTACATGTCACCTGGGAAACACACGGCCACGAGCTCGTTGCGGTAATGTAAGGCCCGACCTTTAACCGTGTTTAAACTAGGGCTGGCAACCGAAACCGGTTTTTAAAAAAGCGGTTTTCAAATACCGTTTTTTGGATAATCGGTTTTCGAATACCGGTATTTTGGATAATCGGACCAAAATCGAAAAGCGGTTCTTCAAATATCAATTAATAGGTTTTTGGTTGATTGCGGTTTATATCTAAAAAAGAAAAACCGTTCATTTTGTAAAATCGGATATTGGTTGACAGATTATACAGGGTGGTTCATTTAACCTTAGACAGGCAAATAACCAGAAAACGGCGCATTTTAGAAGAAAATGTTTCTAGTAAGAATTGCTTGAAATAAAGGGGCAAATTTAATGGTATTATGTTTTGAGAACCGTTTGCGGTTTTCGGTTTTAAAGACCGTTTTCGGTTTTCGGTTTTAAAAACCGATTTCGGTGTATCGGTTTTGAATCCGTTTTCGGTTTTTCGGTTTTAAACACGGTTTTTAATACCGGTTTTTAAATATTCGGTTAACCGGTTTTAACCGAAACCGTTTTTTTAACCGGTTAACCGGTTTTATTTTTTTCCGGTTTTTGCCAGTCCCAGTTAAATATTGCTACGTTTATGTCGAATAGTTCAAGCTGGCTTGAAAACAAAGCGGCTTTGAAGAGATTTCCAAGTCTACGTGTTTATTTCGGTGGCTTGAAAATCGAGGTCAAGCACATTTTAGGCCTTCGCCGTACGCATGCGGCAGTTTTGCATCCAACTTCATAATAGACATCAAATGAAAAACAAACCTCACTTTTTAATTTGTTCCGTTTTGTGTGCAGTTGTTGGCGTGAGCGTGTATTAAAGATGTTTCACCTGTTTTTCCACTGATATTTTGTATAAAAGTGTCCAAATAATACATGAAATTGACACTGATGACGTTCGAGGAAGCATTCATCTGAAGTTAGGCAGTTATTAAGCCCGCTTAAATCTTTTATATCGTGTTTCTAATCGGCTTTAGTGAAGTCAACCCTACTTATTTTTCAGGCTTGACTTGAACAATTCAAGTCACTTTCAAGCGCGTTTATATCGCTTTTTCCAAGCCACTTTGAAAAGCCGCTTTAACTCAAGCTAGCTTTAACTCTTCGATATAAACGTAGGGTATAAGAGTTAGATAGAGATATATGTTCATATGTTTTTAAAATGTTTTGAATCCATTTAACACAAAAAATGCCTTGAAATTGTGTTACTATAGCAAAGAAGCTGGCATATACCTATTTTTTTTTGTGAGAAATTATAAAGGAAGGAAACCAAACAGTTGTTTTTTTCTTTTACACTAACAGGGTGGACCAAATTAAACTTGCACACTTTTTAACTAATAATAACTTTTTATCTGTTGCGGTTATCTTTGTATTTTTAGAGGGCTAATAAGATATGTTTTCTCTAGGTTTGCCAATTTACTGTATTTAACCTCGTTACAAAAGAAATCTGATTTAACTACAATTTAAGATAATACGTTTTTCTTGTAAACAAACTATGGGAAATAATTCAGGAATCTCTCAACAATTTGAAGATTTAGGGTTTTTAATTATTTTTGATAAATATTGCTCCCAATAAAGCATGCATTTCTGTCGATTTTAAAATGAAATTTTTTTAAGTGTCCTTAAAAATGAAAAATGTAAGGTTAACATGGTTACTGGGTTGGATGCTGACCAAACAGTAAATTACCTAAAAATAAACGTATTGGCCTAATTTTAGATAAAATTCAATATTTTTGTAATGAAGTTTAATACTTAATTTTGAAAAAATCCCGTAAGTCCAGTCCTGTTTAATCTATTTGGCAAACCTAGAGAAAAGATATCAACCTAAACCGGGGTATACAAGGTCATGCAAACCTGAAACGCACTTGCATGAAAGCAAATGTCAAATGAAGGTTTTGATACACACGATTCCGATGTACCTGTTAGTTCAGCGTCAGTTTTGGCAGCTGGTGGTCAGGGCCATATTAGCCATTAGGCTGACTAGGCTACAGCCTAGGGCGCCATGAAAAAATATAGGCACCAGACAGGGGAGTTTTTAAAAAGTTTTTGGTAACTAATTTGTCTAGGCGCGAAAAGGAGTTAAAGACCTTATAGGCGCTAGGAAGGAAGGGGTTTTTGCTCTTCAGAAATTTTTTGGTGGAAAATAGGCGTTCAGGGAATTCTAGCCTAGGGCGCCTCAAACGTTTAATACGGCCCTGCTGGTGGTGTGATCAACTTGAACATAAGCGTAATTCAGCGAAAAGATGTTTTTATTTTTGTTAATGTATTCATAACTTTCCAAAAGCATGGTACCAATCTATAAAATCACGCAATACATCTTCATGGCGCCAATAAGCCATTTTGTTAACTCAAAACAAACAATATTACCCCGTAAGCGACGTTCCTAAACTGAAACGTTAACTGACGTGTCCTACACATGCACAAGTTAGCACGACGCGCCCCACGAAATATCAAACTCGGACATCGAGTCGCATGCCAAGCCAGATGTGGCAGTTTTTAATACACACGGTCAAATTTGCGCGCAAGCTTTGGTTTTTTGACAGATGTGACAGTTTTGCATTACCGTATATACCCCGGTTATGAGCCCCTCAAAAAGATAAAGATGAGCGCAACAGTTAAAAAATTATTATTTGTTAAAAAGTGTGCAAGTTTAATTTGGCCCACACTGTATATTTTTGGATAGATATCGATTAAGTACATAATTTTGCTAAAGAGGGTATTATTTATTAAGGCAATGTTTTTTTTTGTTTTAGATTGCAATGCACGATAACCAACACGGTTTCATACCAAAACTATGTTTCAGCTACGACGAAAAATATTTTTTTAGCTGTGGTTATGACGGAAACATCTTTGCCTATAAGTTTAACCCACAAAATTATAAATTACCTTTTACTAGATACCGAAGATTTAGAGACGATCATTTTTGTACTCCAGTAGCAGGTAAGTTAAATTAATTACATGAGAGAAAGCTTCCTATACAGGGTTAGTAGAAAAGACCAAAACGGTGGATTTTTAAGCAGCCGTCAAATATAAATAAACCAAATGTTATGCCAACGAAAACTAAAAAAATTTAAAAAATGTATTTGCAAGGTTGCCAAGTTTATAGTTTTCTCTGCAGGTTAGGGAATTTAAAAAAATTAATTGAAATATCCTATTTTTTAATATTGTAATCAATTGCCTGCATCAACTTTATTATAACCTGATATTTTTTTACTCCTGCCAATTTCGGAGATATGGCATCATGTTGTTTTTGAAATTAATACAAAAACGGCTAGGTATTAGATTAGATTAGATTAGATTAGGAGGTGGATTGCATATCCTCTAACACTGCAACCTGCTCAGGTTTATTGTGTGTCCTCCGTCCATAGGTTAGAGCACGCTATCCAAGCCGGTCTGTTTAATCAGACTCCACAAGCTTGAAACTGGCCCCTTGGTATATCTTGCCGCTTTAGGTTTTCATCACCCAGCCTTGCAAACCGCAGACGACAAAGGACTTCGCAGTAGCACCATACGTGTTCTGCGGTTTCTTCCTCCTCCTGGCAGAACCTACATAGGTTTTCTTCTGCCAGGCCCATAGTTTCCAGGTGTTTATTCAGTCTGCAATGACCTGTCAGTTGACCCACTATTATTCTTACTGCCTTCCGGTTATAATTCAGAAGGTCTTTTGTAAATTCTGGCGAGTTAGCCTTGATGAACGGCTAGGTATGGTCAATGATTAAAAATTAATTAATAGCATTTTGTGACGTTGCGTTGTCAAGTTGTCAAGTTGTTAAAAAAAAGTTAAGGAGAGGGAATAAGAAAATTTAATTATGGAACATCGCAAATTCAACTATTAAATTTTAAATGTTTAGTTACTTCTCTGTACTAATTTTGACGAATTTCGGTTGGATCGTTTTTGAGATAATTTATACACATACATACCTGGTCGTTTCTGTATTCAAGCTTGAAGAAATTTAGAAATAAACAGGAGTAAAGAAACGATAATATCATAAAATTTATACAGTATTTGAAAATGTTAACACCAGAGACAAGAATGAGACGCGTTACTGGTCCTGGAAATTTGTCCATTACGTTTTATCTCTCTCTGGTTTAACGCAAGTTGCTATAACTATGTCTCTGTCATTTATCATAAGAGGTAATGGCAGAGGGTGCAATCATTGCCTTTTCATGGTTGCCAAGTTGTTTACAAATTCTGCATGTAAACTATAATGCCTTTCTTTGGTAAAACCGGATTATACTATATACCAAGAATCGAATAGTTAATTATTTTAACTTGACAACGCTGCCGTTGCAGTCACGCCGAAATGTTATTCGATATTTGTGTTTGATATTTTTGAATGGCCGACTTGTTTGGACAGTAAGTTAACATTTTTGGACTTTAAATATTGACTTTTATTAGTGATCACAGTGTATATATTAAATTTGTGCTTTTCAACAGATATTTTAAGGTAATATTGACATGGTTATCTGTAAGAAAAATTCTTTATAGAAAGCAAATAAATGACATTTTTAATTATATGTGTGTAATTATTGAACCAAACCCAAATATTTTTTATTAATAGAAAACAAAAAGAAGTATCTAATTTTAAGGGCAAATGGCACAGCTAAATAATTTGAATTTGGCGGGCAAACGATAAAGTCGACTTACGCGCCATCTGCGTTTACCTTCCTTAAAGACAGACAAGAAAGGCCCAGCAGCTATCTATCTCTCAGATAATTTATTTACATTTAGTTGCTCGTCTCTTTCTTGTCTCTGTTAACACCCTGTATCTCAAAAGTTAAGAGGTTTAGGGCATATGTCCATATAAAGTTTTTTTATTCAAATGTGTCCAAGAATTAACGTCCTTAATATTAGCATGTGTAATTAAACACCCTGTATATACGTTAATACCATATACTAAATTTTGAAACAACCTGTATATCTACACAAATATGCGGTTCGAATCGTCGCCGATTGGTCTAATATGATGTCATTGCTTTAAACTGATTCACACCCTACTACTGGTCAATCCCATTGGTCGGATCTAATTGGTTAGGGAGGAGTCAAGTGGACGGGGCCAATAAGAAACGGTGGAAGCCAAAGGTCGCTGAAGTGCCGCAATGACTACTACACTTTAACTCCTACAAAAATTAAAGCGGGGTAAATACCAGGTTAGATGAGTCGTTGCCTTAATTTGCTACTAAAAATGCCCCGAGTTTCGCCAGGTCAGAAACGACAATTTCTAAAGGTATTATGCAGAAAGTATATAAAATCGTTTTAAATGATCGCCGGCTAAAGATGGATAAGCTATTATACAGGGTTAATAGAAAAAACCGAAACGGTGATTTATCTCAGCAACCGTTTAATATAAATAAAACAAATTTTGTGCCAATGGTTAACTGAACATGAAGAGTTTAAAAATTGTATTTGCAAAGTTTATAGTTTTCTCTCTAGGTTAAGGAATTTTAAAATTTGAAATAAAATACCCTATTTTTTTATTATTGTAATCAATTGCTTGTATCAACTTTATTATGACCTATGATTATTGTTTTTTACTCCTGTTAATTTCGAAGATATGGTATCAAGCTATAATACAGAAAGAACCAGGTATGGTCAATTATCTCAAAAACGATCCTACCGAAATTCGTCAAAATTAGACCAGGGGAGGAACTGAACATATTAAATTCAGGAATTGCATTTACGATTAGATTAGAATAGGGCCGGGATAACCCATGCACTGAAGCCGCTCGGCTTATTGTGCGCCCAGTCTTTTACGTCTGGGTGATGTCAGCCAGACGGGACCTACAGCTTCTCTCTCTCTATTTTTTTTTTTTTTGGTTTTGGTCCCTTTAGGTCCAATCCACCACTCTCCCCTTCCTGACTATGCTTTCCAGGGCTTCGTCGGCGAAAAATCTGGATAATCGAGCTCGTAGCTCCCAGAAATTTCGAAAAGAAAACAAATAATTCAACAATCGATGCAATGCATAAATTGTCTCTGCTACTGGTGTTACGTATAACCTTCACTACTGACAGTTCCCATGGCACGCCCATCTATTTCTCGCCGTTTGAGAAATACCTCGTGTTCACCACCAAACAGGATACCATCAGCTTATAGAAATCTCCGCTCACAGCGCTTAGATCCAGAAGAAAGATGCCGTCAATTTAGCGTGAATCTTTCCTTGATCCCCGAAGGTAAAAAACGTTCGTACGACACCTCTAGTCGCCACTCCGGGAAGAACTTTGTAGTCCTCTACGCACGTCCGCACTGTCCGGAGGTCAAACAAAGAGTCTTGGACCTACAGCTTAACGTGGGTTCCGAACCACGGTCCTATGAGCGACAACTTAAGACCTCGTCCCCACCCACGGGGCACCACTGAACTTACCAACTGAGTGGGGTCCGCATGTCTATGGTTGCGCAGGACACGGCAAAGTGTGTTCCGGCGCCCTGGTCCTTTCATGGCCTTCAGCGTCGATACATTTTGCACTTTGTCCATCTGGTGTTAAGCTAACCACTAAATTTCCGACCAACTTATTAATAAGTATTTGGCCTCAGCAGGATTCGAACCCACCTCACGTCCGTTGTGCGCTCAACGACTTAACGCCTTACACGCTAAGCCATCACCGGACTGCATTTTCGATGTTTTATAATTAAGTTTCCGTATTCCCTTACTTTGACCTTTTTTATGACCCTGAAATCGTCGCAAAAATGCTGTTCATGAATTTAGAAGGTCCAATATCACCCCTGTACTAATTTTAACGAAATTTTAATTTAATAGTTTTTTAGAAAATTGACCATACCAAGACGTTTTTGTATTAATTTTGAAAAAGTCATGGTACCATATCTTCGAAATTAACAGGAGTAAAGAAACAATAATATCAGGTCATAATCAAGTTGATGCAAGCAATTGATTACAATAATAGAAAATAGGGTGTTCCACTCAAAATTGTAATCCTAACCCTACCCTAACCTACAGAAAATATATAAACTTGTCAACCTTGCAAATACAATTTTTAAATTCCTTATGTTCAGTTACCCCTTGGAACAAAAATTTGGTTTATTCAGAGACAGCAATGAGACGAGCCACTAAATGTAAATAAATTATCCGGGAAAGAGAATAGCTGCTGGGCCTTCCTTGTCTGTCTTCAAGGCAGGTAAACGCAGATGACGCGTGAGTCGACTTTATCGTTTGCCCGCCAAATTCAAATTATATAGCTGTGCTATTTTTGCCCTTAATGTTAGGTACTTGTTTTTGTTTCCTATTAATATAAAATATTGGGGTTTAGTTCAATAATTACACACACCTAATTAAAAATGTCATTTATTTGGTTTTTATAAAGATTTTTCCTTACAGATAACCATGTTAATATTACCTTAAATTATCTGTTGAAAAGCACAAATTTAATATATACACTGTGATCACTAATAAAAGTCAATATTCAAAGTCCAATTAAGTGTAAAAACCACGAAACACAATAAATCACAGAAAATGTAAACAAACTGTCCAAACAAATCGGCCATTGAAAAATATCAAACACAAATATCGATTAACATTTCGGCGTGACTGCCTGCGGCAACGTTGTCAAGTTAAAAATATTCGATTCATGGTATATTTTCTTTCTTAATTAGATGTGAGCCAAAAACGACATTAAAGTTTACATGCAGAAATTGTAAACAACTTGGCAACCAGGGCAAAGCGATGATTGCTCCATCTACGATAGCCTGCCATGATGAAAGACAAAGACATATTTATTGGAACTTGCGTTAAACCAGAAAGAGATAAATACAATGTACAAATTGTTAGGACCAGTTACTCGTCTCATTCTTGTCTCTGGTTTATTTATATTTAACGGTTGCGGAGATAATCCACCGTTTTGATTTTTTCTACTCAACCCTGAATACCATATTTTAATTGAATTAATTATTATTAATACTAAATAGAAAAATTGCTTTTTAATGTTTCAAAATTATTAGAGCATTACTCTACAATTGTTTCGCCTTTCTAGGGCTTCATCAAGAGTACTTCGTATACTAAACTTAAAAAGAGAAATATTTACAAACAGAACCATTTAACACGTTTTTCCCAAAAAGGTCTATAAAATATTATTAGGGGTTTTATTATGCGGCCCAGATGTGGTAATAAATTTATTTATAATTGGCATATCTGCGAAATTTATTTGATCATTGGTAGAAAGAGTTGTATTGTCTATAAGTGATTTTTTAATTTCTAGTTGTTCATATAAATTTAATTTTTTACCTTTGTTTTCTCTATGGAGTAGTTTAACATTATTAATATCTATAAAGTGGTTTTGTTCTATACAATGTGTTGAAATGCCTGTGTTTTTTAAACTATTTAAAATTGAATCGTTTATTTCAGAAAGCCCATATCGACCAAAATTTTAGAAATTGACTTTTGGGTAAAATTGAATTGTATAGGGTAAACACATCGTTTAGTGCAGAAATCCCCTATCTATGCACATTAAAAACGTCTGTCGAGCGGCTTCAAAACTGTTTTTTATCACAAAAAATTGTTTTTGTTGAAACTGTGTAGTTTTTATTAGTCTACTCAAAATGTAATATTCTGGAGATAGGGGGTTTCTGAAATAAACGATTCAATTGATGTTTTGTGTTCTTTATTCTGTTTTTATGCTCCTTCCACTTTTGACCAATATATTCCGCATTACAGTCTGCGCAATTAACTTTATAAACCCCTGACATATCTAATTTTTCTGTTTTGTCTTTATTGTTAACTAATAATCTACCTAGGTTACTCTTATTTACAGACACAGTTTTACAGCCTAACTTATCTAGCCTATTGGATACATTATTGCTGATGTTTGGTATATAATTGATAAACTTAAAATTATTGTTTTTAGGTTCTGTAATACTATAAAACTCTTTAGAAGCTGAAGAGTTTTATAGCTAGAGCTAGATATGTCAGGGGTTTATAAAGTTAATTGCGCAGACTGTAATGCGGAATATATTGGTCAAAGTGGAAGGAGCATAAAAACAGAATAAAAGAATACAAAACATCAATTTTAAATGGTTTAAAAACACAGGCATTTCAACACATTGTATAGAACAAAACCACTTTATAGATCTTAATAATGTTAAACTACTCCATAGAGAAAACAAAGGTAAAAATTAAATTTATATGAACAACTAGAAATTAAAAAATCACTTATAGACAATACAACTCTTTCTACCAATGATCAAATAAATTTCGCAGATATGCCAATTATAAATAAATTTATTACCACATCTGGGCCGCATAATAAAACCCCTAATAATATTTTATAGACCTTTTTGGGAAAAACGTGTTAAATGGTTCTGTTTGTAAATATTTCTCTTTTTAAGTTTAGTATACGAAGTACTCTTGATGAAGCCCTAGAAAGGCGAAACAATTGTAGAGTAATGCTCTAATAATTTTTGAAACATTAAAAAGCAATTTTTTCTATTTAGTATTAATATTTAAAAAATGTTTCACAAGAAACCAACTGCGGATACAATTCAGTGAATTAATTATTGTTGCAATTTTCTTTAGTTTAATTATTTCTGTAATTATTTAATTTCAGATATTGAAACTACCATGAAATTAAGCTTGGAAGGAGTCAAAATGAAAGCTGAGGATGACAGAATTCAAAAGCTTGCAAATGAGCATAAACAAAACGTGCGAGAAATCCTAAAGACACTTAAGGACAGATATAAAAAGTTGCTAAATAGGAATCTTAAACTTTTACCAAGCCAGGTATATAATTTATACCAGTACAGTGGCGTATTTGGGGGAGTTAATGACTTAAATGAAAAACTTAACTAAACAATGACTAACTTTACATTACATAGACTATAGACCAATTTTACTTCTCTTAGTTATCTGTAAAGTTATGGAAAAATTCATTAGTTTACAAATCCTTAAGTATTTAGAAAAACACAGAATTTTGCAATGACAGGCACAGTAGCGTAGCCAGGCGTAGGCGGTGTAGGCGGCCACCTACGGCCTCGCGGCGAAGGTGAAGGTATGAAATTTCACACGGACAAAGCATATTAATGAAGGAAATTTAAAGGAGGCGAGTGGGGAGTTAAAAATTGAGTATTAAAAATAGTGTGAATTTAAGGGCGAGGACTCTTTTTTTTGCTCTTTAACTCTGTTTTTCGCCGTCATAAAAGGGCTTCGTAGGAACACGTTTGCCTACGCCAATAGTCTAGAAAGGGGGAGCAACTTCGATTTTGACGAAATTCGGCTTTTGTGGTTTTTTGGGGCGCTGATCACGAGTCTAAAAGATTTTTTTCGGAAACGTTTAGTTCCCGAAATATCCATCATCAAAGTTGAAAATCGTACTAACTTTATTTTCACTTTATTTTTCTTCTTTTTGCACACAATTCTTGATTTTAAGCCTAAGTGGTACAATATTTGATTTTCACGTTTTAAAATCTGGTTCCGGCTACGTATTTTACCAGCTTTTTAAATTAAATTGTATAGCTTCACTTTCAAACTTTTTAATTATAGTGGGTGCGCAGGAGTGGTTTATGCATGGCTTGCTGCGTTTTTAGAAGGAACCTTCGCAATTTATTTGATAAAAAGTGTAAAATATATAGAAAGCGGAGTTTTAAAAGTTTAAAAAGGGGGATATAGTGAAAATAAGATAAGTTTGATTTTTCACTTTGATGATGGATATCCCGGAAACGAACCGTTTCCGAAAAGAATTTTTTCCGATTCGTGATCAGCGCCCCAAAAACCCTTGTATACCAAATTTCGTCAAAATCGGAGTTGCTTCCACTTTCTAGGCAATTACCGAAAAAGGTGTGTATTTAAAAGTAAAAACGTTTTTTTCTTTTTTGGCCATTAACTTTTTCCAGTTCATTTGTCGACAAAAAGGGCCCCGCGGATACGAGTTCACTCTACGCCAGTATGGATTTTGCCATAAAAGATCTACAGCAAATCTTCTTTCCTTCGTATCACACTGTTGGAATCAATCTCTTGAGTTTCTAGATGAGTTCCAGATCTTGCTCATGATATATACAGAGCTTTTGACCAGGTCTGGCATACCGCGCTTCTTAATAAACTTTCCTCTTATGGTCTTTCAACTAGACTCTGTACTTGACTCTCTAGTTATCTTTCTGATCGATGTATATCAATGTTTGTGGATGGCCACTCTTTAAGCTTTCACCAAGTAAATGCTAAAGTGCCTCAAAGCTTAGTAATGGCACCAACATTGTTTCTCCTTCACATCAACGACCTTCTCCCGTCCACAACTGATTGCATTCATGGTTTTGCCGACGATGGTACCCTTAACTCTAGTTTTCAGGTTCCTAAAATAATCTCTAAACCTGATATGAAAAGCAAACGCAAAGTGATGCAGATATCTCTTTCACAGGACATTTATTTAATATTGGATTGGGGCGTCAAAAATTTCATCCAGTTTAATGCATCCAAAACACAATCATGTTCCGTGTCGCGAAAAAGTCATCAAATACTCATCGTTTACATATGAGCAGCCAATTTTTGCAGAGTAAAGAGTCCTTCAATCTTGTGGGCGTCACATTTAAGAATAACCTTAACTGGCACGACCATATTGTATCTATAGCCACGGCAACTTCCAAAAAGCTTGGATTTCTCTTTTGAGCCAAAAGTATTTTTCCGCTTCTAATTTATACACTTTATATGTGTCCCAAATCCGACCTCCCTTGGAATATTGTTCTCAGATTTGGGGCATGATGTCTCCCACAACCCTAAGCATTCTTGATTCCATTCAAAAAAGCTGTTTGCCTTATTAATGATCCTTCACTTACAGATAGGCTTCATTAGGTTAGGGTAACGATTTATAGATAACCATTTATAAAGTTTAATTATACGTAATACTGTAGTAGCGTATTATACCAAGATTCACTCCTGGTGGTTGCAGCCTCGGCTAATACCTTGTCCAGCAAACTCCACCATCCTCCGGAAACATCACTTTTTTCTAAATGTTACACAATATAATATTTTATCATAACCGTGGCTGAAATTATTTTTGGATACGCCACTTTACTTATGTAACAGATACACTTCTCAAGCAGCAAGCTGACGTCTCTTTTAGTAATTTTTGTTCAATTTTGGTCAGCAAAGACGTTATTAATGACGACAAAATGACGTTAAAATGACCTCCCTAAGTCACACATCAATTTAAGGCGTTCAACCAATTATAACCGCAGTAAAGACAACTTTGACGTATTGTTTAAACGTCAACATAACCGATTGGTAAATACCCTTTTAAAATTGGTTCTTCACCTAAGATTGATGCTGTCATCATTGGTCTGGTACCAAAGACGTCCCGTTAATGACGTCAAAATGATGCCTTTAAGATGACGAAAAATTGAATTCTATACTTTTATTTTTTGAAAAGTTAAAATGATACAATATTTTATTTATTAAATATAATATACCTGATAGTTAATAGGCTTTCCATAAAGACGGTGTTGGATGAATGTGTTATGTCCCGTGGTAACTAAATTACTAGTCTTATTTTTCTGTAATATGATACTCTGGTTGGATTTTGACACGAAATATATAATGTCACAAAATTTTTCCGGCGGGTTTTCTAAATATGACGTTATTAGATTATAATGAGATAGTATGACGAAAAATTGACGTCGAAAAGACAACACTTCAACGACGTCAAAAACACGTCAGTAAAAAGACGTTAAAATGACGTCATAATGACGTCTTAGGACCAAAAATTACGTCCTAATGACGTTGGCTTTCTGCTTGGGTTGGTACTATACCAAATGATGTTGTTTTAGATTATCCCAAGAGAAGAACTTGAGCCAGACCTGAAGAGTTGCAGAGAACGTTGATCAAATCTTCAAAGATAAAGTTGACATAGTGAGAAGAAAATTAGCTTTTGATGTCGAAAAATCGATGTCGAAAATCGCGATTCACGTTGAGAAACTGCAAAAGTAAGTGTACATATTTACAACCAATTTGGAAATTTTAAATTGACGTTTAAACAATTGATTAAACTTTACTTGTCAAATCCAAATATGATAAGTGAAGTTTAACCAATTGTTTAAATGTCAATTTGGAATTTCAGAATTGGTTGTAAATGTAGCAGAGTTGCTATAAGTAGTTACAGTGATTTAGTTTACATGTGTAAATACATTTTTGGTAGTATTTTTATTGGGGAAAATCGACCGTTACAATTTGTTACAAAAGTTCATACTCTTTTTTTTTTTTTTTTGGAATGTTTAATATGCCATCCCAGATAATGTTAGACTTCTGAATGTTTTTTAAAAGGCTTTATAGTAAGGGATTTCCAAACCATTTTTTCCAAGTCAGTACTAACAAGCTAATTTTTCGTGAGTGGCTTCATTTTGACGGAACGACCAATTTCTTTACTTACAACAATTTTCATTGGTACTAGAATACACGGGTATCAGAGATTAAATATGCAATTTGTAGGACAGTTTGGATGTTAAATTATAAAAATATTATTTAATTACCAAAAAAATATCAGCTGGTCAATAGTTACCCAGCAAACACTATTTGCCGGCAATGTACATTTTTCATATTGGCATTGATGGTAAAGCATTGGCAATTGGTGGCAATATTATGCCAACATCTTATACGCATTTAAAAGTTAACCCTAAATAAACACTTAATTACCAATAAATTTTACATGCAGGCGAATTGCCGGCAAGCATACAAAAATGGCGGCATACCAATCCTGATTAAATCAAGCACGTGTTTTTGTTGCAGGCAAATATATATTGGATTTTTGAAGGCAAACCTTCAACGCATATTCATACTTTTTAAACCATATTATTAACATTGGTATTTAACTAATATTAAAGCAGCTAAACAACATAATTTTATGTTTTTTACATAATTTAAAGGAAATGTCCTTTTCATGACATTTTATTGTTAAAAATCATGCAAATAAAAATTAGGTCAAACAAAATGTTTATTATGTATTTTGGAGCGAATAAAAATAAAATGATGGTAAAATTAGCTACGTTAATTTCGACCGAAGGTGACCGCTTTGTGCATTTGTTTTCTACGTGGTTTTCTAGCTTCTTAGTTTCTTTTTTTAAAAAAGAGTTTTTAATAGACATAATTAAATGTATTCATTACCTAATAAGTGTGTGTTGTGTGATTAATTGGTGATGGCTAGTCGAGAAGGCAAGATATTCAAGTAGACTGTTAGGAGCTGTAAACATTTTGTTTAAAACTTTATTAAAAGTTTTAAAGACGTGTTAATAAAAATAATATATATATTTAATAGTTTTTTGACATACCGATAGATGGCGTAATGGACAATAAACTACTACGTTTCTGCAAAATCTTCGCTTTTTATCGTCTAAACCGTACCCATTAGACAAAAATAATTCGAGAGCGGTCTGCAGTAGGTGATCTCACTTAGCTTTGAAAGAAATATCTTCGGCTAGTGTAAAAATCTGCATCTCCAAGTTGGACAGTGTTCCGAGAGATGGTGCTTTGCATTGCAAGGAAATAGCATGCAGTAAGGAGTTTTTCCTATTTTAATTTTCAAATAAAATATCGCATCATTTTAGCTTTTAAAAAAAAAGTATATGCGACAATTTTCGTCAATAAGACGTCAGCTTGCTGCTTGGGAGTATCTGCATTTACCCACTTTCGTGTCTTTTTGTTATCTTTTTGCCAATAACTTATTAATGATGGACGCCATCATCTTAAACGCATTTTTTGCCAATAACTTATTAATGACGGATGCCAACACTTTATCTGCAACACGTGGCCTAATAACGGCCAATTACCCACTTTCGCGTCTTTTTGCTACCTTTTTGCCAATGCCTTGCCATTAAAGAGTGTTGGCAATGCCAGTAAATTAAATGTACAACGCCGGCAAAAAATGTTATATGGGTATTTTTCACGACATCGTTAACCATACATGTAGATGATAGGGGACTTTAATAAAAACCTTACATTTTTTAGGTTCTTTTTAGTTTATTTAGATAATTGTCTTGAAAATTAACAGAAAAAAATCCCTGTTTGCAATAAACTTTTGATATCTGTCAAATCAACACACTTAATTCCTGCTACCCCTGTAAGCTACAACCAACGAAAATTGTTGTAAGAAAAAAGTTGAGCGTCTCGTTAAAATGAAGCTACTTACGAAAAATTAGCTTGTTAGTAATCATGATACAACAAATACAAAAGGTAGGATCTTGCGCATGACGTTTATCACGTGACCACCGTCTCTGACGTAGTAATGTGACTAAATTTGTAAACAAAGTTGAAACCATACGTTTTTTTTTGTGTTTTTGGGAGTTTGTTTGCCGATTTACCTTGCCTTTGGCACTATAGTGACTTTAAAACTATTTACCTATAAGATAATGTGTTTTTAAGTGCTTTAAATAGTGGTTTATTTCGTAAGATCCGTTTATCCATATATTACCATCTTAAGCTTGTTAAAATCAAATATTATATTCTTAGATTAACAGTAATATTACTCTAGAAAGATATTTCTCTATACTCGTCCTCATATTTAAAAAATAACTAAAATTCACAAACATTGCAGGCTTTTTTGGGACCTAATAATTTAAATATTGCGCCAAAAACAGTCACATTGCTACGTCATGCGCAAAGCGAACCAATTTGGAAACGCTGTTGATCCTACCTACTGTCATCTTTGTATCATGGTTAGTAATGCCTTAAATCTCATAATACGCCGTTAAGTAAGTTACGATGTTTAAGGAATATATTCCTTTGAATTTGCACACAGAGCTACAGGGCTTTCATTTATATTATGCCATCCACTTTTAGCTATAACCAAGAAGGGTAGAAAAAAACGTCCTGTATACTGTTTTACACCCCGTAGTTCAAAAACTAAGATTGCGTTAGCTAGTAAGTGTTCCTTGTCGCGAAAAAATCATCAAACACTCATCCTTTGCTTATGAGTGGCCAGGTTTTGCAGAGCGGGGACACATTTAACCTTGTGGGCGTCACATTTAAGAATAACCTTAACTGGCATAAACACATTGTATCTATAGCCACCACGGCTTCAAAAAGCTTGGATTTCTTTTCCGAGCCAAAAGTATTTTTCTCCTTCCAATTTTTACACTTTGTATGTGTCCCAAATTCGACCCTCTCTGGAATATTGTACTTATGTCTGGGGAATGGCATCCCCTACAACCCCCGGCATTCTTGATGCCATTCAAAGAAGGGCTGTTCGTCTTATTAATGATCCTTTACTTACTCAAAGACTTCCTTCTCTTGCCCATCGTCGAGCTGTAGGAGATCTATCGCTCTTTTATAGATACTTTAACGGCTTCTGCTCCGACGAATTATCCAGTATAGTCCCTCCTCTTGCAGCTCCCAATAGAGAAACTCGTGGTGCCGCGCGTATGCATCCCTATACGGTTCAATTGGACAGGCCCCGAACTTCCCATTTCGTTCGTTCTTTTATCCCTAGAGTTTCCAGACTGTGGAACCTACTGCCAGCGGAGGTCTTTCCTTCCCACCCAAATTTTCAAGTTTTTAAGTCCCGTGTTAACAAACTTCCTCTTACCCTGCTTAAGACACCCACGGTACGTTAGTATTTAGGCTTCCAGCCTTCGTGGATTGTCCAAAGATAAAAAAATAGTGTCTTTTTCGCTAAGACATTTAGGACATATGTTTATATGAGGTTTTTTTCTGATTTTTTGTTGGAAAATCACTCCCTAAAATTTATCGCATTTGTTTAGAAACACCCTGTATAAAAATGTGTAAAGCTTTGTTAAAAGACCTTATTAATGGGGTGACTTAATATACAGGGTGTTCTTTTGAAAAGAAGTTTTCATTTTTCATGAGTGTTTAATGTTCATTTGTTTTTTTTATGCTCCAGAAATAACAGAAGAAAAAGTATTCTATTCTATTTCTATTTTTTTCTTGGTTTTGGTCCCTTCAGGTCCAATCCACCACTCTACCCCTTCCGGACTATGCTTTCCAGGGCCAGTGCCGTATTATCCATTAGGCTGACTAGGCTACAGCCTAGGGCGCCATGAAAAAATAGGCGCCATACAGGGGAGTAATAGGCGCTAGAGAGGGAAGAGGGAAGTTTCTAATAAAGCTTAGGTCGGGTGGGGATTAAAATAGACGCGAAAAGGAGACAATGAGTGAAATGGAGGTAAGGACCTTTTTTTTTGCTCTTCAAACATTTTTTTACTACGAAAATAGGCGTTCTATTGTCGGCTCTCAAACCAAGATCTGCTACTGGTGTTACGTATAACCTTCACTTTCACTACTGACAGTTCCCATGGCACGCCCATCTATTTCCCGCCAATTGAGAAATACCTCGTGTTCACCACCAAACAGGAAACCATCAGCTTTTTTTTCCCAGGGAGCCGTCTGCATGTCCGGTGGCACTGCAGCCTGAAGGCTTATTGTACCAAACTCCCGTTTTATTGTACCCATTCCAGTACCCTAGTTCCTTGAAGAAGGCGGTATAGGTCTGCTGGGTGCGTACCATATGTTTCCGGGGGCACTCTAATATCCCCGAAGATTGCCTGTCTTTTGTGATCCAGTGCCTCACACTCTGACAGTATGTGGGATACTGTTTCGGTCTCTGCTCCACATAATCTGCAGTCCAGATCTCCGTTGTATAATCCCATTTTATTTAGGTGTTCTTTCACTGGAGCATGTCCGGTGAGGAAACCTGTGATCGTTCTTAGCTGATTCCTACCCATTTTGAGTAGTTCTTTAGCTCTTTTTGTGCATGGTCCACTGATGTATATTTTCCCATGCATGTGTTGAGGAAGCCTTTCCCAGTGCAGTCTTTGCTGGTCCTTTACCCAGTTTTGTACCGCACTCCGGAAGGTGCTCTTTGGCACTCCAAGGACTGGTTCTGGCCCGACGTATGTCGTGGCTGACCCCCTTCTAGCCAGTTCGTCTGCGTTTTCATTGCCTCGAATTCCGCAATGCCCTGGCACCCACATCAACCTCGTGTTGTTGCGTTCCGCCAGTTCCTGAGTTCCTCGAGGCATTCTAGTACCAGCCAAGACGATACCTTGGGATTAATTAGTGCACCAAGGGCTGCTTGACTATCCGTAAGAATGTTGATTGTACAATTTGTGCGGGGCCTTTGGTTGTTAATCCTGGCACATTGTAAGATCGCAAAAATTTCTGCTTGAAATACAGAGGCGTGGTTTCCCAGTTGAAAGGTCAAACGAGTGTTTCCCATCTCACTGTAGACACCTGCTCCTGACCCTTCTTCGGTTTTGGACCCGTCCGTATACCAGGTTTGACCTCGAAGAGAGAGTCTGAAATTTTCGTTTGCCCAGTTCTCCCTTGGGTGTATTGTCACCTGAAAGGGTCTTCTGGGTACGATTTGTGGGGTCATATAGTCTGTCCTCATATCCATTATGGGACTCCTTATGATATTTTTATTTCCATGTGTCCTGATCTAACTTTTGTGTTTCAGTCTGTATACCCCCATTTTCGCCTCCCCTTGTACCACTATATGCAGTGGCGGGAGGTCAAGTAGGGTCTCCAAGACCGCTGTTGGTGTACTTTTAATGCATCCCGCTATGCCAAGGCAGGCTAGTCTTTGCACCTTGCTCAGCCGAAGCATAGCCGTGTGCTGTCTGGTCTTGGTCCACCAAACAATGGATGCATATGTTATGGCTGGTTTCACCACAGTATTGTACAACCAGTGAACTATTTGTGGTCTTAGTCCCCACGTTTTGCCATATGTTCTGCGAGCCAGAATTAATGCTATTTCCGCTCTTTTGATTACTTTGTCCAAATGGTGGTTCCAGGTGAGTTTTGAGTCCAATATAACCCCCAAATACTTAACCTCCCCATCATTGGTATTTCAGTGCCTTGAAGATTGAGAGGACCCAACCCCTCTAGTTTTCTTCTTTTTGTGAAAGGCACTATTCTGGATTTGGTTGGACTGATTTTTAAACCAACCTCTTCCGTCCAAGTAGCTACTATATTCAGAGCCTGTTGCATTCGCTCTCTGACCGTAGTATTGAATTTGCCCTGGCATACAATGACTATGTCATCCCCATACCCTAAAACTTCATGGTTGTTGCTCTTAAGCCTGTCTATCAGCCCGTCCACAACAAGGTTCCAGAGAAGGGGAGATAATACTCCCCTGTGGGCATCCCCTTGCTACCCGCGCCGACAGAGTTTCACCCAAGAGTGTCGAGTGGATCACACGGTCTTTTAGCATGCAGCCTATCCATCTGCAGCATGTTTCGTCAACTTGCCTGTGACGAATCGCCCTTGTGATCACTTCAAAAGAGGTGTTGTCAAATGCGCCCTCTATATCGAGAAAAAGCTCCCAACAACACCTCTTTGTTTTCCAGAACGTACTCCACCCTTTGTACAAGGTCATGGAGTGCCGTTTCCGTTGACAAACCTGCTGTGTATGCATATTGGGCCTTGTGTAGTGGTCTGTTTACCAATACACCCCCCTCTAATATGCATATCTACCAGTTTCTCAAGTGTCTTTAGTACAAACGACATAAGACTTATTGCTCCATCCATCAGCTTATATGAATCTTCGCTCACAGCGCTTAGATCCAGAAGAAAGATGCCGTCAATTTAGCGTGAATCTTTCCTTGATCCCCGAAGGTAAAAAACGTTCGTACGGCACCTCTAGCCGCCACTCCGGGAAGAACTTTGTAGTCCTCTACGCACGTCCGCACTGTTCGGAGGTCGAACAAAGAGTCCCCAGAAGAAAAGTATAAAACTTTATATAGAACGTTTTAATCCTTCTTAGTTATAGTAAAAGTGTGTTACAAACAGGGCCGTGCCTACCGGGTGATGCAAGGCACCAGGGCGCAATGCTGCGGGGTACATTTTTAAAATAAAGGGCGATATTTAAGAAAAAAACATTTGTTGAGTTTGAAAACAGTGATAATTTTCAAATTTCTTTTTTGGTCTTCAAAAACTTTTATACCTTAATTTACATTTTCTTCGAGAGGTGGCCAATAATTTTTCGCACCACGGCGCAAGTCACCCTAGGAACAGCCCTGGTTGCAAATTATAAATGAAAACCCAGTATATATCTCTCAGCATGATAATCAAAAAATACAATGAGCGTATCCCCCAAAATCAACCCCCACTCACCACACCCCCGATATCTAAAAATAAAGCCTTAAAGTATTTAAGGGATATATTCATTTGCATTTCCCAATTGGCGCAACCCCAAAATCAACCCCAGACCCCCATGTCCCCCAGTTCCAAGGGTTGTTGAGGCAAGATGGTATGTACCTAACTAGTTATGGCAAAGTGGTGTGTGGTACCCGGTTAGTTAAGGCAAGGTGGTGCGTGTAGTACCCGGGAGAATATATCCGTAACACTGTAACATACTTTTAGGGTTTATTTTTAGATTTTGGGGGTGTGAGGGATCGAAGGTTGTTATTGGGAGGGATGAGCGTACTGAATCTTTTGACCATCATGCTGAGAGATACCTCTGTGCGGAAATTCAGATGAATATTTCCCTTAAACATCGTAACTTACTTCCCAAGCAGCAAGCTGGCGTCTTATTGACGTCTCTTTTTGGTCATATTTGGTCAGCAAAGACGTCATAAGATGACGACAAAATGTCGTTAAAATGACCTCCCTATGACGTCTTTAAGATGACGAAAAATTGACGCATATACATTATATTCTTTAACATGGACTGCAAGGTCGCATCTCTCAGAGGATTTTTACACTAGCCAAATGTATTCCTTTCAAAGCGATTTAAGATTACCAACCGCAGATCGGTCTCGACCTGTTTTAGTTTTCATCGGTACGGTGTAGGCGCAAGCTCCAAAAATTCCTATAAGAAGCGAAGATGTTAAATAAACGTAGTAGTTTATTGTCCATTACGCCATCTATCGGTAGAGTTTTTCCTGTTTTTGTAAAATTATTAGTCCTATTTTTCTGTCATATGATATTTCGGTTGGATTTTGATACAAACCATATAATGTCACAAAATTTTTCTGACGGGTTTTCTAAACATGACGTCATTAGATTTTTATGAGCAAGTATGACGAAAAAATGACGTCAAAAACACGTCAGTAAAATGATGTCATTATGACGTCAGCTTGCTGCTTGGGATTTACGGCGTATTTTGAGATTTCGGGGGTCGGGCGTTGATTTTGGGGGATTGCACATCTTAAATCTTTTAATCATCATACAAGAGATAACTCTGTACAAAAATTCAGATAAATAGATCCCTTAAACATCATAACTTACTTTAGGGCGTATTTGAGATTTCGGGGACGGGGGTCTGGGGTTGATTTCAGGGGTCGCATCCATTGGGACTTTTTATCAGCATGCTGAGAGCTATCTCTATGCCAAATTTCAGCATATTAAACCAAGGGAACAACTTTATACGGTTTATGCGATGTCCTTTCAATTGCATTGTTTATTTTTAGCTATTTTACAAATCCCTGTGACAGACATCCAAATGTTGTTAAAGGAATAAACAATCCGGACTGCGCCATTATGACAGTCAGGCAAAGAATTATGGGGCCCATTTTCTATCAGATGCTTGATATTATTGAAAAAAGCTTCAGGAAGAAAAGGGCAAGGGAAGGTAAATAATGTTTTGCAACGACAACATAGTAATTTGTACAGGGTATTCCAGTTAAGAGGGAAAATGGCATTTTTTTTTTACTTTCACCATATTTGTTAATAAATTCAAGATAGCCAATAGACGTATTTTAGCTTGGGGAATTTGAAAATCGTATTAAAAACAATTGCATGAAAAACAAAAGAAATACGCCAATGATGTTGCATTTTTAAAATGGAACAGATATTCATAATATTTTTGAATTCTTTGCTCCATTCTAACTATTTTTATTAAAGGTTCAATATGTCTGTCTTTTACAGTTTTTTGTGTTATCGGATCTTAAAGAGTCATATTTTCGGCTAATATTATTTAATTAAATGTATCAATCCACAATAAAGGTAATACAGGTGATTACCTAATACTTCAAAGTAATTAAAATTTTTACCTATTGGTACCTATTTAATACTAGTTTTTAAAATTAATTTTTCGTTAGATGAAAGACCACAGATGGTAACGCCATATTACAAGTGTTGAGAAAATATGCCAGTGATGCAAAAACAAGATACATTGAAAATTTGAAAGAAAAACAATGACTGAAGTATCAGGTAATCACCTGCATTACCTGTATTTTATATTGAGATATTTAATTAAATAAGCCAAAAATGTAACCTTTAAGCGTCAATAACTTAAAAACATTGATCATAGTCTTTAAATAGTTATTTACATTACAAGATGCGAAAGTTTACTTTGTGGTGTGAGGTGGTTTTTAAATGGCCGAGGCGAAGTCGAGGCTATTTAAAACCTCCGAACACTTGAAAGGCCTTTCGTATCGTGTAATGTATTATATTTTTCTGCTACTGTTCTATGTATCGCATAATTTAATAATCATTAACATCATGTTTTAATAGAAATATCACAGATTTTTAAATTTTACCTGTTAAAAATTAATCTATAGCAACACATTTATTATTGACATTGTCTGTCATCAGCACTTGTCAGATATTGAATTATTGTTAATTTAGTATAAATCCATTCCTATTTTAAAATGTTACACACCTTGCGTGTGCCTCACTTCTGCCAGACTAATCAAACATATAAATCGTTTTCTGAATGGCTTGCTACAAAAAATGTGGGGCGGATTGACGAGAATGTGATGTTGGCGTATTTTCAAGAAAAATCCGAGTCTTTATCACCACCAACCCTCTGGTCTGTATATTCCATGCTCAAGTTAACAATTTCCGTAAACAAAAATTAAGATATTTCGGAGTTCAAGAAACTAGTTGCTTTTATTAAAAGGAAAAACTATGGTTATGAGGCAAAAAAGTCAAAAAATTTTAAAAAGAAGAAATCATAAAGTTTTTACTTAATGCGCCTGATCAAAGTTACTTAGCAATGAAAGTAATAGCCATTATGGGAGTGGCTGGGGCATGCCGGACAGACGAAATATACAGAATGAAGCTAAGTGATGTAAAAATAAGAAATGACGTGGCTATAGTAAAAATAGTGGAGTCTAAAAATAAAGTTAAAAGAAACTTTGTAGTAACCAACGATGAAGGCTCAGTTCCTTATGTCAGATTTCTACAGGAATATATTAAGCTGAGACCAAGGAATGCTCTAGATGAGCGCTTATTGTATCGTTATGAAAGAGGTAAATGTGTTAATCAAGTAATTTGAAAGCACACTATTTCAAATGTACCTAAAGAAATTGCGAAGTTTTTGAAGCTTGAAGACATCAGTAGATACACTGACCATTCTTTTAGAAGAACGTCAACTACGTTCCTTGCCAATGCTTCGGATGTCGATATTTTGGACTTAAAAAGGCATGGAGGTTGGAAGTCTTCTTCTGTTGCGGAGGGATATATTGCTGAATCCTATAGTAATAAGGTGGAAATTTCAAAGAAGATTTTACACGAAATTCCTACCAATATTTCCTCTAATGAAGTAACAGTGAAAAATATGAATATTAACGTAGTTAAAGGTGATAACGATACCCCAACAACAAATTTAAAAACTGTTAATTCAAGTATTATTCCTCCAATTTCTTTTGCTAATTGCTCAAATTGCACAATTGCTTTTAATGTCAATACCTAACCTAGTTTTTTAAAATATTTTGTCATAAATTAGTTACTTTTTATAAATAAATCCTAATATTTCCCACAAGCATATTTTCTTTTTTTTTTAACACGCTTTTATTAACTTGGGTTGTAACTATCTATCTATCAATCTGGCTATCTATGTAACGGAATCTTTGAGCCTAATTTTAACCAACTTCCAGCTATTCGATTTCTTTGAAACTTTGCACACTTATTAATGACCCATGACAATGCAATAATCTGCAAAAAGTATCCCGTTATCTTGTTTTTAATCGCCAGGAAAAAAAATCCATTATATTATAAAAACAACACCTGGGTTGCCATCTGTTGGCAATATTTCAAACTTTGCCACTCAATGGAGAAGAAATTTTTTAGTGGGTTGCCATCTGTTGGCAACATTCCAAACTTTGCTACTAAATGGAGAAGAAATTTTTAGTGGGTTGCAATCTGTTGGAAACATTACAAACTTTGCTACTCTTGTTCACTAAAAATTTTTTCGCCATTTTGTCAAGAGTAGCAAAACTAAAAAATGAAAAATAATTAATAGTTTAAAAAAACTAAAAAACACGCTTTTATATGCAACCGAACTAAAAATTAGAAAATAATTTTTCATTAAAAAAATATTGTCATTTCATAGTAAAAAGCGTGGGGTGTTTAATATATTAAATGTTATAATTATTATATTTGCCAATATCTATGATGGAAAAGTTATGAAAAATAGTAAAATGCACCCCACGCTTTTTACTATGAAATGACAATATTTTTTTTATGAAAAATTATTTTCTAATTTTTAGTTCGGTTGCATATAAAAGCGTGTTTTTTTAGTTTTTTTAAACTATTAATTATTACTCTTACTTTTTGTCCAGGCGCTGAATATTACTTTCGTAGCTAGCAACGCTTAGCAACCAGGTAACACGAAGGTTCTCTTTCTTTATCATTCGCGTTGCTAGGACCACAAACTTTTTCTTATTTATACAGTAGTAGAAAAATATAATTATAAATATGGTGTTCCATTTAAAAAATAAAACATTAAAAGAGTAAGTCTTTTGTTTTTCATATAATTGTTTTTTAATACTTTTTTAAATTTTTCGAGGTAAAATACATCGATTATCTATCTTAAATGTCTTTAACAATATGGGGAAAGTAAAAAAATAAGCCATTTTGTGTGGTGAAATACCCTGTACATAACTGTTGATAATAAAGTTACTAGACTTAACTCACACTAAATCTTAACCATTTATTCGAGTGGAACCAACTCGGTGCCAGGTTGCTTTTTGTAAGAGCAAGAGCGAAACGACAAAATGCGCATTGTCTCCAAGCCCGGTTAAGTATCGCCTGAATAGGACGTCAAGCTCTACTGATCTTGCGTCAAGCTGAACTTGATCTTTACCACAAATTATTAGAATATACAGATGCGAAAGTGCGGCAAATTACGCTTACTTGTTTCTGTGACCTTGAGAAAGAATAAATGGAACATCTGCACCAATGTATGGATCGTAATATTTTTAATTTGTAAAGGTTAAACCGCACCAAGGCGCTAAGGAGAGATAGACTTTTATAGTAACTAATTATGCAGCTTTTTTATGTGTGGAAAACGGAACAAAAGAATAATACACTAATTAGGAATTTAAATATTTCTTTATTAAAAAATATTACAAACTAAAAATTTTACCCATTCTTTGAACGGTAAAATATTGTTAGTAGATGTCACGTTTGGATCAACTTGTAATAAAATGTCTATACCTGGTTGCACAAAACATTTTTAAAAACGATTAAACTAATGGGGGTTTAGAATGTTTAACAAAAAGCCATTAAAAAAATAACCTTGCCTAAAAACTGCTTATTGAATTAATTAATGGTATTCCGTTTTTTTAGCTTAATTGTGTATTAAAAAGTTTTGTGTGACTGGGGATTGAAACAGAATAATTAAAGCAGAGTAACACAAGTTTCTAAAGAAACCCCGACACAATCTTTTAAAGCAATGCAGATGTTGCCTTAGTATAATAGCCAAACCTAATTGATTTGTTTTTTTTTAGTTGGAAGTATGTAATTTTTTTAAATACTGAAAAACACCTCATTTTTTAAATTTGAAATATAGCCTTTTAAATGGCAGTGCGGCTATAAATAAAAAAATATTTTCCCGTGTTTAGGCACATACTGATTAATATCAATAACATTAGTAACATATCTAAGTAATTTGTAAAAGCTTTGTATTTATGTTAAATAGTCTTAAAATAATAGTGGTCCTTTGGGAATCTAAAAGTGATCCGCTCCCGGTGATGGAGGAACAGAATAAATATACACAGTTATATCCCATATTAAACGGTAAAAATTTAACAAGACACTATACTAACACTTTAATAATAAAAAACATAAAAGTTTACAAACAACTAAACACAATTAACTAACTTATGCTCACGTTCTATACCAACAAAAGTATGGGACTAACTGACACCTAGATGACCATTAGGTCACGTACTAAATCGTGGGGTGTATATCCACCATGCAGTGGGAGGGACGATAGTGGTGAGAGATTTCAACGAACACTTAGTTTCACATCTGGGTATTCTGATAATTTGTGTATCTACGATCTGTCACAAAAGCCAAACTCATAAATAAACTTTCTGTCTCTTTTATAATTTTTCATTTTATTATTCATTTGCAGTCTGCTAATTCACTACACATGGTTTTTCTTTTAAATAAATATTATTTATGTCACATAAAAATCGACTAGCACATAAAAATAAAAACAATTTTATAATTGTTATATTAGGACGTTCAGTTTCCTTGTGCGACACCGCCAAAATCAACGGTTTAAAAAAGCTCGAATCTCCCGAGTGTAATATTAGCACCGTTAATATGAAAATTGATCGCTCAGAGTGCGGGCAAATTCAGTGAACCCGCACATCTTTTGCGTGAATAGGGAATTATTGAAATTCATATAAGGTCTAGCAGTAATAAGACTTTAACTGTGCCAAAATATAGTCGGTCGTTTCCCTTCCTTATTCTGACATTTGAAAACAAAATGAGGTTAAGGGTTAATAAAAGTTTGTTTATTTTTAAAATTTTGTCTTTAAAATATACCAAAAAGTTAAACCTTCTCCATTTTTAACTATACAAAACAAATAAATAAAATAGACTATAAATAAAAACAAATAATATTCCAGTTTTAGGTTAAAAATAATACAAGCATGTCATGTTGACCAATAACACTTCTTCACATAGGCGCGTTAATGTTTAGCAGTAATAAAATAAGGGTTCTCCTTAATACTGCTAGCACTATTTGTCTATTTTAATAATTCCCTAATATAAAAATTTGCACTGCACTACCAGAGTTCGAGCTTAGTGCGCACTAGGGCGACTACGTGAATTCACTATTGTGGTCGGTGTGTTTAAACCGAATCGTGTACCGACGTTTTGCCATCGATTATACAAGGCAGGTACCAATCTCACAGAATAAATATCCTTAAAGATGCCTCGTGCAATGGATGGCGAAACGTGGGTAAATAATTTCAATCTGACGCGGTCTAAACCAAAGAACCCATATTCCTCTATTATTCTATTCTATTCTTTTTCTTGGTTTTGGTCCCTTCAGGTCCAATCCACCACTCTCCCCTTCCGGACTATGCTTTCCAGGGCTTCATCGGCGGAAAATCTGGATAATCGACCTCGTAGCTCCCAGAAATTCCAAAAAGAAAACAAATAATTCAACAATCAATGCAATGCATAAATTGTCGGCTGTCAAACCAAGATCTGCCACTGGTGTTACGTATAACCTTTACTTTCACTACTGACAGTTCCCATGGCACGCCCATCTATTTCCCGCCATTTGAGAAATACCTCGTGTTCACCACCAAACAGGATACCATCAGCTTATAGGAATCTTCGCTCACAGCGCTTAGATCCAGAAGAAAGATGCCGTCAATTTAGCGTGAATCTTTCTTTGATCCCCGAAGGTAAAAAACGTTCGTACGACACCTCTAGCCGCTACTCCGGGAAGAACTTTGTAGTCCTCTACGCACGTCCGCACTGTCCGGAGGTCAAACAAAGAGTCATTCCTCTATTAGACAAGTCATAACTTTAAAAGATTGAAATTTGCGTCTGAAACAAACCCGAGTACCCAATATTAGGGCCTGCACGAACACCCCAAAAAAACAATTCACATCATTTACTACGCTCAAACTAACCGAAACATTCCCCAATCTTTTTTAAATAGTGCTAGTAAATAAAGACAGACACTGACCGTTTACTATTTCTTTTACTTACGACATCTCGTCGAAAATATGAAACCACAACGAAGCCATCAGGAGAAAGATATTAGTCCGGTCAAATATGGGCTAATATTGATTTTTACCAAAGTGGCCATAGTCTAAGATCCGAATAGGAAGCGACCTTCACCCATCTGTTTACCGGATAAAAACTGTTTTATATTAAAGATAGTATTTAAACAAAGGTATTGCCATAGGGTTACCTTAAAAAAATTAGGTCAAGGCTATGACCAATTAAAAAAACGTAAGTTTTAAAATTTTTGAGTGACCCTGTATAATGTCAATATTCATTTTTTATTGTATATGACAGTGCTAATATATTAGTACATTTTGTTTCTTTGATTTTATAAATAAAGCTGTGGTAAATTTTTAAAATTTTAAAATAAAACTTTTTTGGTATCATATTTTTAAAATATATATTTTAATAACTAGCATACGTACGTATTTAAAAATATAGGGGTTGCCGTTATACAAGGTGTGTCAAAAATTTTGAAGTTATTTTTTAAATAAAATATATGCCTTGACCTAATTTTTTTAGGCAACCCTATGGCGATACCTTTGTTTAAATACTATATTTAATATAAAACAGGTTTTATCCGGTAAACAGATGGGTGAAGGTCGCCTCCTATTCGGATCTCGTACTACCACACGTCCCGACTTTGACGGGACAGTCCCGCCTTTTGGAGAAATGTTCGCGTCCCTACGATTTCATAAAATGTCCCGATTTTTAAAAAGTCCCGACTTGCGGTGGGACTGCGTGTAAAGAGGGTTAGTTTTTGTTCGGTTGCAGAGGTGAGGACTTTTTTTGCTTTTAAAATAAATTTTGGGAGAAAAACCAAAAAAGTATATCTAATTTCACTTGTATCGATTTCTAAGTTTGAAAATGTCACTTTTTTAATTTTTACCCATCAATAACATGTTTTTCGGTTATGTTAGGAGAGCAGGCAGTTTCTACGTAAAAAATTGTAATAATAAATTGTTATTTATTTCTACACATATTTATGTAAAAACAGGTAAATTATATTATTTGCCTGACAAAACCTAATACGTCTAGACTAAATCTGTGGCGCTTTTTAAAAAAAGGTAACGAAATGAAATATCGGTGGACTTAACAAAAGTATATCGTTTTTCACTTTTTTTGATCCCTTTTTGCTTTACCAAAAATGGCTTTAGCTTTCTTTTTTTCATCTCTTTGACATCCCACAAAGGCCTATGTCTAAATACCAAAGTACCGTGGGTGTCGGGTTATTAGATGTTTAATCCATCGTTTCCCCTGTTCCGTTAACGTTGTCCAAGCACTGAAACATGCAGTTTTGCATTTCACAGCACCTTTTAGACAACGCGGTAGTGCCACCACGGACGTTATTTTTAATTAACTACTACCTATAATGTCTCCCCCGCTGGGAATCGAACCGGCGACTTCTGGCATCAAAGATCAAAGCTCTGTCCACTGCGCCGCCGAGGAGAATTTTAAACCGATCACCGTGTATTTTACTATTTTTGGATTTCTGAGGTAATTTTGGTTCAGAATCTGACATTTTAAAGATTCCACGGCTACTTGATTTTTTAGAGATATTTTTCATAAAGTATCTAAGTGGCCATGATCGGAGGTATACTATCCCAAATTACAATTACAAAATTTTAGTAAGTAGCGTGAAAGATAGGAATAAAAAAGTTTACAAAATCACATTTACGTGTCCAATTATTATGTTTAAATGGCTACCCTTTGGAGGCAAGACACTTTTTGAAGATTTAACACAGTTGTCTTATTTCCTATCTTTCTGTTAAGAATTTTACAGGATGTCCCATTTTAAAGTTTATAACTAAAGTCATGACCAGAAAATAAAATATATGCGAACACTGTCTTGTTTTCATGCATTTTATCTATACTAAATCTTATTTTCCTACAATACATTATATTCAAATATACTAGGAAAGAAAACAAGAAAAATAAGAAGGGGTTTTAAAATATTAAGGGGATGCCGTAGCACGTTAAATGAGCCAGAACGCGTATTCGCTGCCGTTTTTAAATATTTGTTTGAGAAAAAAGTTGTATATTGAAAAGTTTCTTAAAATGATCCAAAGATTATCGGAAAGTTGGTTATCTTTACGGTTTTTGTAATTTTGGGAAATTTAATGTGTTAATTATTACCATTACCAAAAATCAATTAACTTTCCGATAATCTTTGGATCATTTTTAAGAAACTTTTCTTTGTACAACTTTTTCTTATAACAAATATTTAAAAAACGGCAGCGAATCGCGTTTTAGCTAATTTAACGTGCTACGGCATCCTCTTAAATCAACTTCCCGCAAAAAAACATTTTTCTTTATTCTTTGTATTTATTAATTTGAAAAATCCAGGAAAAAGGGGGATTTTGTAGGCTTTTGGATAATCAGACGCTAAATAAAAAAATATCGAGAAAACCAGTAATCTTAAATATGCCTTTTACAGTCTCGATTTGCCCATCAAAATCCCACAAAGTTACGACTCAACCCATCGAGCCGTTTTATTGTTTTATTCGATCAAATTTTTGAAAAACAAATTAAAGGATCAAGATTTTGACTTTAATTAGATAATAATCTTTAACAAAATGCAAAAAAAAGTTTTTCAGTTTTTCAGTTAATTTTTTTATTTCATAAAAGTGTTTAAATTTATGGAAATAATTAAATAAAAAGATCAATCAATTACTTATGCGTCCAACGTGGGATTGCCTGGTTGGGTTAACGCTTTTTATGTGACAGTGATCAGGTGCGCAGTTAAAATTTTAAAGTTATTTTATTTAAAAAATCAAGATATGACCAAAACATCTATGAAATTAACACTTAACTTATTTGTATTTCATGCATTCAGAATTGAGCTAGGGAACGCAAAAAGTAAGTATTGTTTGAATATTTCACGGTATCTTTAGTATGTCCCTAAGAATACCAATCCATAGAACCCCACAAGTGAGATTTCAGCGTACCCTAAAAAATTTTAGTACCTACCCTGACCAACAGATGGTGAAAGTAGTACGATGTCGCTTTGCAAATACGATTACCATCAGAAATTGATAGCAGTCGCTGACGAGCAGTTGGCCCGATCGGTTAGAGTGGGGATATACGCAAAATTTAATAAAAATAAAATCCCCGATAAATGGTAGTATCCATAAGATTATTAAATTTATTATTTCAGAATAGGATATATCAATGGGTTTTTGACAAAACATCGTAAGCGACATTCGTCAGTTTACGGGAAACGTTTTTTTCATTGGCTTTATTTCAGATGAAGATATGTTCTATATTGGTTCGGCGGTTTATTTAATTAATGGTAGTTATTTGGGCACACGCCAAAAAATAAATTAAAAGTACCAAAAAAAAAAGCAAGTAAATAGAGAACTAAAAATCGACGTTTTGGTGGCAAGTCTGCCACCGTTGTCTAAGATAAATTGCAAAAAAATAAAAATTAACTATTATTTAGGTTTAGAATTTTAAAAATTTTTAGCTTTTTTTAGGAGATTCTGAAAATTTTGACATTAGATGTTAAATATGTTTGTTTTGTAATTCAAATTAAGAAGGAATCTAAAATAAAAACATTCAGATCTCGGTTTTTGTTTAAAAATAACGCGATGGGAAGAAAAATCGTTTCCCGTAAAATTGGCGAATGTCGCTTACGATGTTTTGTAAAAACGCATCGATATGAGCCGTTAAAAGCCAGAGTGCCAGAGTGGTCTAATAGTACGAGATCCCGCTGCAAAAACACTACGTTCATTACGTTTTGAGCAAAACACACATTTCTACATACGTTTATGAATAGGAGAATACATTGATCAACACGCAGCCAGTAAAAAGTGGCCGCAAGTAATTTTAATTAAATTAATGTTAATTAATTTTCCAAAAAAATTTCGTTCACTTCTCTTTTAAATAAAATGTCATCCACATCATAATAATGTGTGTAAAGAATTCAAAAATCTATAGGAGCCGTTGCACGCTCGGCCGCAACTACCTCGCAGCCAGGTGTAAGCAGGTAATATTTTGATTTATTTATACGTTCATGACTTACACGCTTGTTTATTACATCAAATTAAAGCTAATTTTTTTCTAATATTATGATATGCCGCTGCCTGTGAAAAAATAGCCGCAAATTAGGGGTGCCATTTGTTAAAGTCGCGAGATATTCGAGATAAAGTGAAAGAGAGTTAGCGCGCAACGCCACTTGTTAGATGAGGATGGTGAATGCCAGCTGTGTGACTATTCAAAGCCATTGCGCATGCGTCGATAGATAGGGTTCTCAACAGTGAACTATTCTTATATTATAACCACGTTTTGGAGCTGGTTGTACACAATACTGTTGATATTATTTACTTATTCAACTTGTTATTACGTTGTTAAAGTTAAGTTAACATTTTAGAAAAATGAAGAAGTGTTTTTGTGTAGTAAAACTAATAATGTGCTGGATTTTGATAATTCATCTTTTGAGAAGTGTTATTCTATGTTAATGTTTCGCCGCAAAAAGAAATATAAATATTTTGATATAATTTTAACCGTTGAGTGTACTTGATTCTCTTCAATCAAGTTAAATTTCCTATCCCTGTATATATTGTATTAATTATTAAATGACATTTTAATTTTTTTAATTTTTTAAAAGAGTGATAATAGAGCTTGAAAAAATAGAAAGTTAACTCTTTTTCTCATTGTTTTTAATATGCTGCTCTTTTTGAACTAATATTTAATGACTAATCAATGATTGTATCAACAAACTGTAATAAAAACTAATATTTTTTCAAATATAATATGCGTAATATTTTATTTTGTAGAAAAGTAAAACATAAGCAAAATTTGATACTTTTTAAATACGGTTTTTTTATTTTTACTTGATCAATAAACAAATTTTTATTTTAAAATAAATATTTTACTACTTAAATTTCTTTTTTTAAAAATATTAATTACGTTATTGTAATTTTGGAGTAAATATAAAGTCGTTCCTACTATTTTTGAGCCGCTGGCTGAGAACCCTATCTATCGACGCATGCGCAATGGCTTTGAATAGTCACACAGCTGGCATTCACCATCCTCATCTAACAAGTGGCGTTGCGCGCTAACTCTCTTTCACTTTATCTCGAATATCTCGCGACTTTAACAAATGGCACCCCTAATTTGCGGCTATTTTTTCACAGGCAGCGGCATATCATAATATTAGAAAAAATTAGCTTTAATTTGATGTAATAAACAAGCGTGTAAGTCATGAACGTATAAATAAATCAAAATATTACCTGCTTACACCTGGCTGCGAGGTAGTTGCGGCCGAGCGTGCAACGGCTCCTATAGATTTTTGAATTCTTTACACACATTATTATGATGTGGATGACATTTTATTTAAAAGAGAAGTGAACGAAATTTTTTTGGAAAATTAATTAACATTAATTTAATTAAAATTACTTGCGGCCACTTTTTACTGGCTGCGTGTTGATCAATGTATTCTCCTATTCATAAACGTATGTAGAAATGTGTGTTTTGCTCAAAACGTAATGAACGTAGTGTTTTTGCAGCGGGATCTTAGACTATAAGTTAAAATTTATCGGATCTTTGCTTTTGAGTAGTTTTAAATTCCTGATAATGATTTTCGATATTTTCACCAAATGTAGAAGATGCGCTCTGGTTAGAAACATTCTACATTTGGTGAATATACCTTAATCATTATCAGGAATTAAAAAAAAAATAACGTAAAACTAAGGTTCTTTACATTTTGACTTGTACTACTCTGGCTTTCAAACGGCTCATATATCCTATTCTGAAATAATAAATTTAATAATCTTATGGATACTGGGTCCATTTACCGGGGATTTTATTTTTATTAAATTTTGCGTATATCCTCACTCTAATTAATCGGGCCGACTGCTCGTCAGCGACTGCTATCAATTTTTGATGGTAATCGTATTAGCAAAGCGACATCGTACTACTTTCGCCATCTGTTGGTCAGGGTAGGTACTAAAATTTTTTTGGGTACGCTGAAATCTCACTTGTGGGGTTCTATGGATGGGTATTCTTTGGTATGTCCCAGAATAAGTGTTACAAGAGAACAAATGGGCCAACAGTTTTTGAATTGTAACACGAAATTTGGGAAAACTGGTCGCATGGTCCAAAACAGATAAATAACAAATTTTACTCCAATTGGTATTATACAGGGCGAGTTATAACTAAAAATATGAAAAATGCCCAAGGACTAACTACCCTTATTTTTAAAAATAAAACAAAATTGTATTATAAGTAAATGTTGTCGAGAATTAAATTTTAAGTCAAAATTTGAAGGTAAAGCATGAGAGTAAAAAATGTAATTGTGAATTTTTACATTACGCACGACAACTTGGCAAAGGGAAGCAAAATTTAAAAGAAAATGTAATAATTTTTTAAATTCGTTGCCTTAAGCCAAGTACTTTAAAAGTATTAATGCATAATGTAAAAATTGATTTTTTAATTTAAATTCATTAACGTTACACCTCTACATTTACTTATACAATTTTGTTCTATTTTTAGAAATAAAGGTACTTTACTCTTGGTCATTTTCATATTTTTAGTTATAACTCGCCCTGTATATAACCAATCGAAGTAAAATTTGGTGTTCATCAGTTTTAGACCATGCGACAAGTTTTCCTAAAAGGATGTTTAAAAAATAAAAACATTTTGATTTTATCCATATGTCCTCAGTAGCTTTCCAGTGACGCATATATAGAGCGCTCCCGGGTAGCTCAGGAGCATTTCAGTGACGAAAAGTGTTATGCACCTCAACTACTCCGATTTTCTTTTCCTTGCCCCTTATGCACCAATCCCTCTTTTGGTTTTCGTGCTCCAAACGTGTTTTAACACGCTTTTATTAGCTTGGGTTGTATGTATGTATGTATGTAACGGAATCTTTAAGCTTAATTTTCACCAACTTCCAGCGATTCGATTTCTTTGAAACTTTGCACACATCAAGGACCCATGACAATGCAATAGTCTGCAAACAATATCCCGTTATCCTGATTAGGATCGCCAGGATAAATAAATTCCTTTATAGATTTTCTGTAGGAGAGTAACAGAGAAAGAACTAGTGCGCGATCGCGCATGGGTGCAGTTTCGGACGTACTCTCAGCATAAGGCTGACAGAAACTTGTTCGGAGTAGTTGCGTTCTGAAACCCCATGCAACAATGAAGCTTTAAATGAAATGATTAGATTACGAAATAGTTCGTGAAACATTTCAATATCACATTTCCGCAGAAAACTAATTGATATATCGAACTAAAAATGAAAAATAAATAATAGTTAAAAAAAACTAAAAAAACACACTTTTATATGCAACCGAACTAAAAATTAGAAAATAATTTTTCATTGCAAAGAGTTTGTATTACAGTAATAAAATTAACTTAGAAATTAATACCATATTCTTACTTTTTTATATATTTTTTAGTTTTACTTATTCTTAATTACTGTTTTTTTGCGTTTCATAAAAAAAATTTTAATAAAAAGAATTTCCTCGCTAATCCGAACTATTTACTAACCCGAATCGCTTCGGTTTTTATTAGTTTGGATTATCGAGCCTGCACTGTATTAACTTTTAACCGCAATTACTTCTGATTTAGACCTCCCGAAAGGGCTCCGGCTGCTCAAAAAGCTATCGTTTCAAAACTAGAAAAAACGGAATCACCCCTTGAATTTTTCTTATTGAGTCTAACTCCATCTGTTATTGAACTAAGGCTCGGACCACGATTAACAAGGATCCTTGGAAAGTATAGGAGAAGAAGAGAAAAGTGGGATATCAGAGCAAAAAGAGGTAAATATTTAAAATAATTTACATACAATTTAAATAGACCTATTAGTCCGGGAGGTAGCAAGGTTGGGAAAAAACGAATTTTAGGTTGGCCATTTTTAATATGTTTTTGTCACTCCTTTTTCGGGTAGATCCTCGAGTATCTGGCTGGCAGTATATCCAGAAGAGAAAAGAGAAACACATATCAAAAAAAGTCAGCTGACCTAAAAAATTTTTTCAAAATCCTATTTATACTATATGCTATCACATACAAAATAACTATATTTTTTCTGTGGTATCACACTTTTGTTTTATTCACGTTTTACACTGTTTTTACGAAGTGAGTTCGTTTAAGAAATTGCTAGCAGAGCGAGCAGATGCAGAGAAAAGTCACGTCCCTTTGGAGCTAACAGAGCTGATAGCCGTTACCGAACGTGTTCTAAAACATTTGACAGTTCGACCTACTTGCGAATGAATGGCCATTTACGTGATCTGTCATATCTTCGGGATTAATGCAAACAAATTCGCAAATTTTACAAGAATACAGGAAACAACCAACTAAATCTTCTGATTCCATGTCTTTTTTAAAAAATGACAATATTTTGAAATTTCTCGTTTTCCAACCTATAAATGTACCTGATTTTGCGTTTTCTATTTTTGACATAAAAATTTTAGATCTGTCCGCTCGGCGATTTGACTTGAGGCGATCCGAGCTAGCTCCGAGCATTCAGATCTTCAATTATCGAACACAGAGCAGATCTAGTCAAGCTTACAGATGTACTAAACGAACGGAAAATTTGACAGATTAGTAAAAAACGAACTCACTTACGTAATTATAACATTTTTGTATTTAAATATTGCTTTCCAAACATTGGCATTGATAATATCGATTATATTAAAACTAAGTAAAGGTAAACTATGGTAAAAAGATGTTAAAACTAAATTAAAGAAAATGTGATTAAAAAAATGTTTAAGTATTAAAATTTAGATATAACATTCTCCTTCAATTATAAAACCGTCTTTTCGACATCTTGCTGAATTATTAAAAATTAAGTCAGTTTTCTTTAAGTCCATTTTCACATTTTTGTAGCATTTGTAGCCCCTGTAATGACACAAAAAAATCTCAATGTAATTCTTGTTTTTTTTTAAGTAAAAGCAGTTGTTATATATAGGGTGATTCAAAAATCAATCACGAAACTTAAGGGGTGATTCTACTTGACAAAATAAGAGTAGACCAGCCGCCAGAAGTCACTTTACCTAAAACCTAAAATTTATTTATATCATAACTTTTTATTTTGACAGATATCGCAAAGCTAGGGGCGCCATTTTATAGACAATCAAAAACCTAAAAATAGGGTACTTTTATTAAAGTCGATAAACCTCACCATTTAGGCACCAATAGACATCAAAGTTTCATCAATTTCACATACTTACATACATACAGGGTGTCCAGTAACTCAACCGACAAACTTTACATTACGCAATTCTACAACAGAAAATAAGAAAAACTTCATATAAACATATGTCCGAAGACGTTTAGGAGATATGTTTATATAAAGTTTTTTTATATTTTCTGTTGTAGAATCACTCCGTAAAGTTTGTCCGTTGAGTTACTGGACACCCTGTATGTATGTAAGTAATGTGAAATTGATGAAAACTTTGATGTCTATTAGTGCCTAAACAGTGAGGTTTATCGACTTTAATAAAGAGTACCTTATTTTTTTAACACGCTTTTATTAGCTTGGGTTGTATCTATCTATCTATCTATCTATGTAACGGAATCTTTGAGCCTAATTTTTACCAACTCCCAGCGATTCAATTTCTTTGAAACTTTGCACACGTATCAAGGACCGATGACAATGCAATAATTTAAAAACAGTATCCCGTTATCCTGATTAGGACCGCCAGGATAAATAAATTCCTTTACAGATCCTCTGTGTCCTAATACTACTCTTGGCAAAATGGCGAAGGAATTTTTTAGTGAATAAACTGGAGCATTTTATTTTAATAATCCAATTGATATATCGAACTAAAAATGAAAAATAAATAATAGTTTAAAAACTAAAAAACACGCTTTTATATGCAACCGAACTAAAAATTAGAAAATAATTTTTCATTACAAAGAGCTTGTCACTTCAGAATAAAAGCGTAGGGTGCTTAATATATTAAATGTTATAATTATTCTATTTGCAAATATCTATGAGGGAAAAGTTATGAAAAAATAGTAAAATGCACCCCACGCTTTTTACTCTGAAGTGACAAACTCTTTGTAATGAAAAATTATTTTCTAATTTTTAGTTCGGTTGTATATAAAAGCGTGTTTTTTAGTTTTTTAAACTATTATTTATAACTTTTAGATTGTCTATAAAATGGCCCCACCAGCTATGTGATATCTGTCAAAATAAAAAGTTATGATGTAAATAAATTTTAAATTTTAGATAAAGTGCCCTCTGGTGGTATTTAAAAGAAGTACTTTGTCTTAAAATTTTAGAATCCGCAAAGCGCGATTTGTGTGCCAAAAATCAACTGGATTGGTTAAAAATAACTGCAGTATGGCGAAAAACCAAAATTAAAATTGAACTTTAACGGCTTGTAACTCGAAAACGAATGACATTTTGAAAAAAATTATATGAAGCTCTACCCTTATTTTGTCAAGTAGAATCACCCCTTAAGTTTCGTGATCGATTTTTAAATCACCCTGTATATTGTAAAGTCCATCCATTGACATACGGTATATTACCAATTGGAGTAAATGTTACATCTCTTAGTTTTGGACTATGCAACCAGTTTTCCCTAAATGCTTCCAAAATGTTTGGTCCATTTGCCCTTTTGTAGCACCTATCCTAGGGCCCACTTTACATTATCTGCTAATCATGTGAAGTTGAAATTTCAAAACAGTTATTAAAAAGATATAAAAATATTTTAAATCTGCAGATATAATGTTTTGACTTTTTTATATTTGGTGAAATTAAAAATACATTCTTAATTTTTTCATATATTTATTATACTGACTAAAATACTTGGGTTTTTTAAATCTGAATTAAAATCATTTTTAACTAAAAATAAAAAAGACACTGTTTTTAAACAAACTTTTATTTCCTTCTCTTAATTTTATGTAGTAGTAGTTTAAACATAGTAACTAAAGTAAAAATATTATTATTCTTAGCCTTTTACCACTTATCTGGTGTAAAGTCTTAAAGTTCTCTATCCATTTCCTTACATAAACATATCATCATATCCAGGAGGTGGAAACTCATCATTATCTGGTCTATTTGGGGGTCTTCTAGGATTGGGGAAACTCTCAGGTGGCCTGAAAGGATCAAAACGTGCTCCTGGTGGCAGAGAACCTGGTGGTACACCAAAATTACCTGGTCCAGCTACAAAAAATATACTGGCTGATGCCTAACTACGGTATGAAACTAGAGGGGTTGATTTCTTATGTCTTTTTATGAAAAAGTTTCTATAAACGTATGCCCGTACTTGCTTAATTTCTGAGATAGAGATTGAACGTACTAAGAACTACACCGCTTGGTCATCATCTAATATCAGTTTGCCATTTGTCCCCGCCTACTTTAACTGGCTTTAAGTCAAGTGGCATAGTTAAATATTATAATACTAAAAATAAAAATAGTTATACCTAGTGCATTAAACACCGATATTTTTAATGTTTACAAAATAAAAACACTTAAATAAAATAAATACACACAATCTTTCCAAGAAACTTTCAAATTCTACTCTCTTATAAATGAAATATCTGTTATAACTATGTCTATGTAATAAATTGGCGGTACAGTATTGTCATGCAAATTGTCCTGTCGCTAACAGTAGGTGAAGCCTCGAAGCATTAAAGTTATGACGTCCCTGTGTTGTTCTTATAGCGTTTGAACTTTACAGAGGGTTAAAGTTTAAATAAAAGTAGGAATTTTTAAGAAACCTAATAGTATATTATATACCTAGGGTAAGAAGTAAGCTATTATTTATCGAGCATTTTTATATCCTGATGCCCGTAGCACCAAGGGATATAATGTGCGAGAGTAAATAATAGCTTTCTCACCCGAATTATGCTAATTAATGGTACACAAAAAAACCAGATTCCTTATGCCAAAATATTAGATTTAACCACACATACCTTTCAATAGATGTACCAAATTTTATCTAAATCGAAAAAATGGTTTTAGAGAAGAATTTAAAAAGTGGAAAAATGTTCTACTTTTTAAAAAACTTTTACACTCCTGTGTCTCAGGAATGAAGCAAGTCTGGACATATGTTTATAAAAAAAAATGTATATAAAAAACTAAGAAATTGTTCCCTTAAGTTTCATACTCTAGTTAGGAAATACCCTGTAAAGGGCAGTTAAAAATTTAATATCTAAATTTGGATTGTAGTAACCATATAATTTTCATAAAATGTTTACCTGGAAAGGGGGACGAGGAGGTTGAAAAAGCATGCCTCCTCCACCAGGTGGTTGTGCAATTCTGCCTGGTATTCCCCCTAAAGGGGATATACCAAAAGGATCCAAGTCAGACCGTCCATAGTCATATGGGTCATTCTAAAAGTAAATACCCAATAAAAAAAAACTATGAAAATTTTATGTTGAAGAGACGTCTTTGTATATTGTATACAACAGACATTAAAAATAAATGTCAAAATTTGTTTCTTACACCAATTATAGGATGTCTTCCAGCCACTCCTGCAGTTCCACCGGGTGCCCGGAGTGGATCATGTAGAGGGTCTACATCAACACTTCTAGAAGTTCTTGCAGGGGGTCAGTCTGACTTGAAATGTTTCTACTTTTTGTGGATATAACGACTTTATCAATTAACTGCTTTTTTATCTGATCAACAATATTTTTGTTATCGGGAATCATTTCCTCCAAAGTACCAGATTTAGTTGCAACCTGACGTACATTTAACTGAACCAACCCAACTGTACGTTCATCTACTCTTACAAGGTTAATCATGATTCCATCATCCAGGTTAGTAGCCTTAAGGAGGTATAGTCTTCCCTGAAATACATATCGTATTGCATAATCTACATTCCACCCTTTCGGTAGGCTTTCGCTTTTTGATTCAGAACCATCGATATTTTTGCTTTCTCCCAAACCGATACATTTAAAACCATTGGAAACCAACACTAAATGAGTAAGGCAAACCAAAATATCCTGATTGTTTTTTATATCTTTTTCGACACTACCGTAAAGTAGGTCCCAGCCAAAGAGGCCGGTTGCCATGTTCCTTCAAAGTCAAGAACCTGTACTAGAATTTTGTAAATTCAACGAAATAATTCGTATAATATTTAAGTAATTCGAAAAAACTCTTGTCATCAAAACAGATAAATTGTGAGGTTATGTTTTGTTCTTCTTTTTGTCTGATACGTAAGTAACTACAAAGCTTTTGGGCTAAAAGTAGAAATGATTCTAAAGGAATTTTGGGTGGTATTCTTTAAGCAGGGTCGTATTAAGTTTAAGTTTGATATTCTTTGATGTTTAAAGCCGGCTGTCCGTGAGAGCGGTTTTCCGCTCGCGGATGATAATTCAGCGTTGTGATTGGTTAATGCAAATTTAAAATGCTATTCCCGCCATTTTCGACGCGGATCCGCATAAAAGTTGAGATTGAAGTAAACTTTTTTGCGTTTTCCAGTAGATTGTGCGGATTTTTCAAAGTAATTGTCAGGAACTATAACCTTAAACTAGTTGATGAACTTGGTGAGTTGTTGCTTGAAGATAAGACAAGACGTTAAAGATCCATTTTAAATAAAAAGAAGTGTTATGGACGACATTAACTACACTTATTTTGGTAATTTTCTAGAAAATGGGAGCAACTCCGATTTTGACGAAATTTGGTATACAGGGGTTTTGAGGCGCTGATCACGAATCTTTGGCGGAAACGTTTCGTTCTCGAGATATCCATCATCAAAGTTCAAATTTGAACTAAGCTTATTTTCACTATATTCCCCTTCTTTTTGCACACAATTCTTGATTTAAAGCTAAAGTGTCACACAATATTTGATTTTCACCTTTTAAAACCCCAGTTTTTCTACGTTTTTACATTATTTTAGCATTAAACTGCATAGCTATACTTTGAATCATTTTAATCCCAGTTTGCCATGAAGCCCTATGTGTATGTATGGTTGCCGGATTATCAAAGAAAAGCCACGCAATTTAATTCAAAAATAATGTAAAAACGTAGAAAATGGGGTTTTAAAAAGGTGAAAATCAAATATTGTGTGACACTTTAGCTTTAAATCAAGAATTGTGTGCAAAAAGAAGGGGGAATATAGTGAAAATAAGGTTAGTTCAAATTTGAACTTTGATGATGGATATCTCGAGAACGAAACGTTTCCGCCAAATAATTCTTTCAGATTCGTGATCAGCGCCCCAAAAGCCCCCGTATACCAAATTTCGTCAAAATCGGAGTTGCTCCATTTTCTAGAAAATTACCCTTATATTTAATTATTTTCTTCAGTATGATATTTGGCGAAAAAAAGATATTTATCCTACTTTCAATACGACTAAAATGAAAAAATAGGAGTCACACGTTTTGGGTTAGAAAAATTTTTAGAAAGAAAAGTTCATAGTCAATATTATACTTTATTAAGGGGGTTAAGACAACATGATGATGAAAAACACTTCAATTATTTAGGAATGTCAAAGGAGCATTTTGACAAATTGATATAGAAAGTTGAGTCAACTATTATAGTAAGTCCCACACAGTTAGTGAGCCAATAACTGCAGGCGCAGCGTCTAGCTTGTCTAAGGTAAATAGGTAACAAAAAAGTGTATGTGGTAAATAAAA
The DNA here is from genome assembly GCA_014170235.1 of Listronotus bonariensis. NCBI lineage: Eukaryota > Metazoa > Arthropoda > Insecta > Coleoptera > Curculionidae > Listronotus > Listronotus bonariensis. The sequence goes on along the minus strand of JACEGR010003073.1, from coordinate 54,626 downwards.
CACTAAGACAAGCTATTAATCAAAGTTGACTAATTAGCTGGATTTATTATTCATTATTCAATCCATTTGCATTTCCACAGACAGATGATGATTGTTGATTGATGTGACCTTTACAACCGTAGTATCAACAAAAGAAAATTCTAACATAAAATCACCATATTCAAAACAAAACGCTTTAATATTTTCCACTACAATGGACGTGTCAGCGGATTTTCTGCGCGTATTTTTAATACGCGTGGAAAACCGCTCTCATGGACAGCCAGCTTAAATGAAAGTTTTTGATCTGGAATAAGTTTCAGGATCAAAAAACTTTCATGGAAGGTTGTAAAGTAGCAAAAAGTGGTACATATTTTATTATTTTATTATCTAACGGTTATTGGAAAATGACGATAACATTTTGGGGTAATTTTCTAGAAAGTTGCGGCAACTCCTAATTTGACGAAATTTGGTATACCTAATTTTCACTATATTCCCCCTTCTTTTGCACAAAATTCTTGATTTAAAGCTAAAGTGACACACACACTATTTGATTTTTAAGTTAGATACAAAGGGATGATTTTTAAGGAGTTACAAAAATATATGAAAATGGTTCAAGAGTAAAGTACCCTTTATTTCTCAGAAGACATCCAAATATTATTTGGAAAAAGTATCTCAAATTTAAAGTAGGTATCAAATATGAAGTCATAGCCACCTATCTCAAAAACCATTTTTTCTTAATTTGTGCTATTATTTTTGCGCTTCCCTGTATTCGAATGAAAACGATGGACTTTAATGTCAACTTTCTATCGGATATAATAGGTATTTATTGTGAAACTTCTGTTTCAATTAACAACAAACCAGAAAATAACTTAATAAAAATAAGTTCTTGCACACACTAACCTATATATATTTTTTTATAGTGGGACGCATTTAATGCCAAAAAACCTATCCCTGGAAAAAATCATCCTGATGATGAAAAATTTTTAACAGAGGCCAAGACTTCTTTTGGTGATTATAAACTCAAAGAGAGTCATGACTACAAAGTTGATCTTGAAAACAGAGAAACTACCGTCACACATTATAAGAAGTTATTAGAAACAAGGGGGAAGGTAAACCATTTAAAGACGCAGAAGCGAATTTAAGAATGATACTTATACAGTGTGTCCAAAACGTTTAGAAACGCTCAAAGATCTTGGAGAATTTTGAACTAAACTAAACAAAATTCGGTACCCGGGGTAAAACCATACTCTGAATTCAGTGTTGATATCGGCGATTAACGGTTTTCTAATCTTTCTTGACTTATGGTTTTTAATTTGTTGCTGGCTCTTTACACCTTGATAAATAATTTCGTGAGCAACAACAAATTTTTAGATTAACTTTTACCTAGAAAAATCGAGTGTAAAGCTGTCGTGAGCGGTTTTATGAGTTAAGATTTGGGTACTATTATCTGTACATATTTGAATTTTCCGACGACTTTAAACTAATTTTTATATTTTTTTATTTAAGAAAGTAATAAAATCAAAAACCATAAAACGTACAACAGAATATCTGAACTATTTCTAGAAGTTATAAAAACAGTATTTTGTGCACGTTTTGTACAAAAAAATATGTAATTTTAAAATACCTTAGAAAGTTTTGAAAGCGATAAAATAAAACGTTCCTACAGCGACTACTTGCACTACTGGCATGTTACCTCTTTTACTCGCGAATGAGCATTAAAAAAAAAACGACAAACCCCTTTAATTGCGTGTGTGAGTTTCCCTTTAAGAGAAATGCCGGTTTTTCATATTAGGGACCCTATTCCATATTTAGTAACTTTCCTCTAATATTTTTTTATAAGTAGACTTTTTGGTTTTTGTGGAGTATGGACCAAGTACAGCCACTTTGATAAGTTTCTGTAAGGCAAAGCAGAGGTTCTTTTTTAACAACTGTTCAAAAACAAAATTCGTTTAACAAAAAGTTGCATTTTTTTAGCAATATAATTTAAGGCATAGTTTTTGTTGAAAAAGTATTTTATATAAGGGATTACAAATACGAGCTTATCGAAAAGCTAAAAGCAAAGCAACGAAAAATTGACCGGATAAATAAAGAACTTCCCGAAGAATTCAGGTAAATAACACACTTTTACATTTTTTAAAAAGGCATTTTTTAACACTTTATCGAATAAATACCTTTATGTAACTGCCAGTTTTTCACTTTAGAGTAATAGCTAGATGAAAATTATTTTCTAATAGTGATAGTAAACACGTTAGAGTCCGCGCGTTTAGTAAAGAGGCCACCGACGATCATCATTATCTACGCGAAATCTTCTGTAACTTTTTTTTAAATCGCGGTTGCGAGGGCTTCGTTTCGTTACCTAGGAAGTAGGCATTTTAAAGTTCTCATATAAAAAAATAAATAACATTTTAAATACGGAATGAGGGAATAAGAGTGGATTTTGCGCAGAAAATGATGACGTTGGTGGCCTCTTCACTAGACGCTCGGACCCTACGTCTATTTTAAAAATATACCAAGTTTAGTGTGCTTTTACAATGGAGGACTAATAATAGAGAATTATTGCACAGTGAAATAAGGCCAGGCACTAATAATACCAGCCTTATTTTGACATCTGAGCTTGCGCAGATGCGTGGTGGGATAAGGACTCCCTTAATAAGAATAGGGCCTGGCTTTTATTTATGTCGGTTTTAGGTCGTGCCCAGAGAAATGGAGAGAGATAGAGAACTCGCTTCGACCACTGCGCATCCCATTTTGCGGGAACGGCATGGGCGCCGCCATATTTACCCCTATTTTCCTGGATTTGTCAAAAGTAATTTACACTAACCTTATTTTCACTATATTCCGCCTTCTTTTGCACAAAATTTTTATAAAACACTAAATTGCCACACAATATTTTATAAACACCTTTTAAAAAACCTGTTTTTATTTATTTTACACGTTTTTTTCATTAAATTGAAAATAATTTACCCATAAATGCTGCAACCATAAATACAATATGTAGATGTATTTATGGTTGCATACACGAGTTTGTTTAAAGTAAAGCTTTTGAATTAATATAATTAATAATAAAAAATGTTTTTAAAGGGTTTTTTGATGTTAAATGAAATATTGTGTGCCATTTTAGTATTATAATATGAATTTTGTGCAAAAGAAGGGAAAATATTGTGAAAATAAGATTAGTACAAATATCAACTTTGATGATGGATATCTCGAAAACGAAACGTTTCCGACTAAAAATTCTTTCAGATTCGTGATCAGCGCTCCAAAAACCCCCGTATACCAAATTTCGTCGAAATCGGAGTTGCGGACAGTTTCTAGACAATTACCCACATTTTTAACTCAAAGTTATTTTATTCGCAAAAATGAAATATTATTTTTTCAAAACTAATTTCATTAATAATTAATAGTTTAAAAAAACTAAAAAACACGCTTTTATATGCAACCGAACTAAAAATTAAAAAATAATTTTTCATTAAAAAAAATATTTTCACTTCATAGTAAAAAGCGTGGGGTGCTTAATATATTAAATGTTATAATTATTATATTTGCCAATATCTATGATGGAAAAGTTATGAAAAATAGTAAAATGCACCCCACGCTTTTTACTATGAAGTGAAAATATTTTTTTAATGAAAAATTATTTTTTAATTTTTAGTTTGGTTGCATATAAAAGCGTGTTTTTTAGTTTTTTAAACTATTAATTATTTTTCATTTTTTAGTTCGTTATATTGCACAAAATTCTTAATATAACAGTAAATTAGAACATACTAATTAATTAAGCAGCAAAAAGAAAATAACCAGCCCCCTATGAAATGACAATGGTAGCAAATTTTAAAATTTGCAAAAGATTGCAACTCACTAAAAAATTTCTTCTTCATTAAGTAGCAAAGTTTCAAATTTTTCCAACAGATGGCATCCTAGGTGTTGTTTTTATAATATAATGGAATTTTTTTCCTGGCGATTAAAAAAGATAAAGGGATACTGTTTGCAGATTATTGCATTGTCATGGGTCCTTAATACGTGTGCAAAGTTTTAAAGAAATCGAATAGCTGGAAGTTGGTTAAAATTAGGCTCAAAGATTCCGTTACATAGGCAGCCAGATGGATAGATTGATAGATAGATAGATAGTTACAACCCAAGTTAATAAAAGCGTGTTAAAAATCAAGATTTTTGTTTACAAATAAGGTTTTGACATAACAACAGATGACAAATGACAAGTAGTGGACCTCCATGGCGGCGCCCGGTATTTGCCTTCTCGCGCATGGTAAAGCGACTTCTCCCCCTCTGCATTTTCTGGTCGTGCCTTATTTTGGTCTTATTTTAACTTCGGAACTGTGTGTAAACCGAACGGCTGCAGAGCACAAAATTAAAAAGTTTTTAGAAGTAAAAATACTTAAAACCTTGGTTTTTCAAATGTATTTCTTTAATTGTGTTAAAAAAACCCTACAACACAAAACAATAAAAAGAATCTACTAAAATTTGTTTCCCTTGTTTTAGGTTAATGGTATTGTCAACATGATTTGCGATAACTCTAAATTATGGATACAACCACTATTTAAATAAGGCCGGTATTAATAATTCCCGAGCTTAATAAAACAACTTGCAATAATTATCTAATAAAGAATTATTGCAAGTTGCCTTATTAAGCTCGGGAATTATTAATACCTACCTTATTTAAATAGTGCTTGTACCCATAATTTAGAGTTTTTGCAAATCATGTTGCTAGTACCAATAAACTTAAAAAAGGGGAATTTTTTTAGTAAATTTCTTTATTGTTTTGTGCTGTAGGGTTTTGTTTAACACAATTAAGAAATACATTTGAAAAAGCAAGGTTTTAAGTATTTTTACTTCTAAAAACTCTTCGATTTTGTGCTCAGCAGCCGTTCGGTTAGACGAACAGTTCCGAAGTTAAAATAAGACCAAAATAAGACACGACCTAAAACCGACATAAATAAAGCCAGGCACTATACTTATTAAGGGAGTCCTTATCCTACCACGCATCTGCGCAATCTCAGATGTCAAAATAAGGCCGGTATTATTAGTGCCTGGCCTTATTTCACTGTGCAATAATTCTGTAATTATGAGCTAGAAAAATGTTTGTAACCAAATTTCAATCTTTGTATGTTCACACTTCTCGCATCGCTGGGACTCGCAACGCTTGGTCTCGCAGCAGCTTTGTGTGTGCACGTACACTTAGACTATAAGTAAAAGATCATTATAAGATTTAAAAAAAAACTTTTAGGAGAAATGGTCCGCCAATTCCTGAATATGATCCACAAGAATTTCCAGAGGAAAAATTAACAGTTAAAGTTGTTCTTCCTGAAGAAGCGGAAGAAGCAGATCTGCCAAAGAAGCCAACAATTGTGGTAAAGAAAAATTTTACAGGGTGTTTGGAAAAATGTTTTATTATTTCGAAGCATGCTACACGCCAGACCTTAAAAAACATTTTATTTTTGTTTAGGGTTGCCACCTTTTTATTTTGAATAACCGGGAGCAGTGCAAATTTTGAAGAACAAAAAAAAGGTCAACAACAACAACACAACAACTTACCCTGTATATACACAAATAACTAATGAACAATATTACTGGTAATCAGTGGCGGCTCGCGGGTGTAAAAACAGGTGTAGTGCAGTGAAGGGAAGAAAAACGCATTCACCATTTAAGCAAAATTAAAAATACTTAACTATCAAAAGGCTAAGTAAAAAGTCTTCATATCTAAACTTACCTTAATTTTATACTCCAAATCAATCCATCTATCTTTTAATGCAAACAAATTTATCAAATATCTCTTCATAAAATGGTTGAGTTTTTATCAGTTCCTGTAGAAGCTCCTTTTGAATTGAAATATTGGCCAAAGATAAAAGTCTATCTTGGGATATAGTGTTTCTTAAGAAAGTTTTTAAACGCTTAAGACAAGAAAAACTCCGTTCCACTGACACGCTTGTCGACGGTATCGTTAAAATTAGCAAAAAAGTTTATATGCGTCGATAAAAATGTCTTTATTTGCGCCAACTTGTTTCACTAACTGCTGCAATGAAATATTTCTATAACTTTCCTCAGCAAATATCAGGTCAAGTTTATTTTTAAGCCCCTGATTTTTTGAAAATGATTCGGCATATATCTCCAATAAATTTTGAAAAGAATCAGTGGAAAAGTTTGGTTATACTGGCCGAACTTTGCAGTATCAGCAAGACAAAGAAATTGTAGTTTGTAACAATCTTCGAATCTTACTTCCATTTCCATCAAAATAGGATCTAATATTTCATAGGGAAGTGCTCTGTACTGTCCTTTAATTTCTTCCTGTAAAAAATAACTGTCGCGAATAATACTTAAACGGAAACAATCGAAATAATACGTGAAAACCAACGAAACGACCAAAACCTATACTATCTTTTTAAGGCTAGCGATTTACCAAGCAATACACCTGATACTCCCACCCGTGATCCGCGATTCTGGCCGAAGTATAGCGTTGTCATGGCAACGAAGCGTCAAAGCGTAAACAAAACCTCGCATGAGGTGTATACTTCGGTCCGTTTTATATTTGCAATACACTTGCTGATCGCGGATTGCGATGTCACGTTGCCGAAAGCGGAGGAAAGCAAGTCGCGCCAGCGGTTAATTTATATGCTAGATTTTTCATGGCGAATTTTACAAATAAGGAATAGAAATGAGAAAATGAATTGAATAATAGTAATATGTTTTTTATGTTTTATTATTTATTTTTGGTGAAGTGGCACTTCACTTACTACACCTGAATAGCCGCCACTGGGTTTTAATACCTGTTATCACTTGTGTGTAGGGGATATAATCCTGGAACCCCGCCCCTTTTAAAGTCTTGAAATCTTTGGAATTAAATTCCTTAAGTCCCAGGATTTTCGGGATCAGTAAATAAATTTTATTTTCGTTCACAGTAAAAATTAAAAGTCAGTTATTTTTATTTCCCAGCTAATTTTAGTTAGGATTACGCGGTCTTACTTAAAAGCAGTGGGAAATACTTATTTGTATTTTTTTAACTATATAAGTGTTATATATACAGGGTGTCCATTAACTTTACCGACAAACTTTAAGGAAAGATTCACCAACAAAAAATAAAAACAAAACTTTATATGAATATAAATTCTTAACGTCCTACTTTTGGAACTACAGGGTGTTAAAATTTAGGAAAAACAGCAATTTTTTTACAATTACTTGAAAATGCATATGTTTTTAAGAAAAAAAAGGTACGCCACTGCATTTTTCTTTAAAAAAAAAGTAAAAAATAAAAAGGAGAGTTGTTGCTTCTTGATTTTTCTTTCAAAAGAAAGAACTTTCTTTTTTTTGCTCTTTAACATTTTTTGTCCTTCAATATTTATGAATACCCAATGGTATGTATCTCAAAAATACATAATAAACATTTTGTTTAAATTAATTTCTATTTGCATGATTTGTAACAATAAAATGTTATTAAAAGGCCATTTCCTTTAAATTATGTAAAAACATAAGATAATATTGTTTAGCTGCCATTATAAATAAAACAGATCAAAAATATTGCTCTAATGTTAGTTAAATACCAATGTTAATAATATGGTTTGAAAAGTATGAATATGCGTTGAAGGTTTGCCATCAAAAATCTAATATTTATTTGCCTGCGACAAAAAGGCATGCTTTATTTAATAAGGATTCGTATGCCGCCATTTTTGTATGCTTGCCGGCAATTCGCCTGCATATAAAATGTATTGGCAATTTAGTGTTTATTTAGGGTTGACTTTTAATGCGTATTAGATGTTGGCATAATATTGCCACCAATTGCCAATGCTTTACCATCAATGCCAATATGAAAAATATATATTGCCGGCAAATAGTGTTTGCTGGGAATGTATAACTTGACAGCCGGTACAGAGTTATTTCGTGAATCAGTAGAGTTAGAACACCATCTATACTTTCAATCTTTTGTTACTTTTTAGAAACCAGTAGGAGACGAGTTAGAAAGACAATTAATGTCATGCCGAAAAACGTATCCTAAATTCAAGGACGGGTTCTTTTGCAGCGCCACCCCTAACGAGGAAGTTTTCAAAATCGCCGAAATGAGCTTTGAAGACTTATTAAATATGCCTGACAATAGCGATACGCCTTTTGAAGCTTGTATAAGAGCTAATAGAATTAACAGGTAATTTAAAATTAAAGTTTTTTAAAAAGTGCATAAATTTAATGGGCATGTCAATTTTTAAGAATCAAAATTTTCAATATTCAATTTTTTACCACTTGCCGAGATATGACAACACCGCATTATTATATCAATATTTAATTGGGATACACAAAATTTTAAATTTAATTTAACCACATATTAGAGAATTATTGCCTGGCACTAATAATACCATAAATGTAGGTGATGGTACAGTTATTATTTTAGCAATCTAACATGATATACAAAGTCAAGCTTTAGTAAGATTTTATATATTAAAATTGTCATGATTTTTCCAAAATTTCAAATATCTTGATAACCTTTCAGTTTTAATATAGGCGTATCTGATAAAACTAACATTACTACTACTACTACTACAATTCAAAAATGAACTTATATACAAGGTATTTCGTTAAAAAAACACAAGTTTAAAATAAATCCTTTTTCTGGAACATCCTACAATTCCATCATCGGAGACGCAGCTGACGCTCACAACGACTTATGTACAACTCCCTTAAAGCATTTTACAAGTTATGAACTGAAAGTTAATAACTGACAAAATTTTGCATCGAGCTCAAGGTCTATTTAGTAAAGTACATTCATACTTATTCCGTTCTCACTTCTTGAGGCCAATAAACGACCCTTTTGTCCCCTATTGTCGGCCGGCGCTTTAGCCAGGTGTTACCTGCTATAAAATTTGAACGGAACAGGAATTTACTTTTTTATAGGAAAAATAGAAACACATTGATAATCACATATTTTATTATTAATAGGAACAAAAATATTATTTATTAAATATACCTAGGGATACTATAATTTATTTTTTTAAACATTGTCATCACGTGACTAACCGACGACTTCCTAATAGCGTTTTTCGACATCGCTTTCGTTTATATTGTCATTTAATGTTTATGGAGAATGACAAAGAAAGAATATAATTTACTTGTCATTTGATCATTGCGTCAAAAAGTCACGTGATGGCAATGTTTAAAAAAATAAATTATACCTACTTAGTCATTCAAAAAAATATATAAATAAAAAGCTTTTAAAAATACAATATACAATATAAAATGAAAAGTATCTAAAAATATTACAACTTATAATTAATATTAGGACCTATTCAATTAAATCAGTGTCACTATCTCTATCATCCCCTAACTGTATAATTAACTCCTTAACATTACTTGAAAGTGTGGTATATGATTGTTCAACTTTAATTACGTGATCTACACTGTTGCTCCAACTATTTACTGGTATTTTATCTATTTCCCTGGTGATAATGCCTAATACAAAAAGTCGGTGAACAATAACACTTTGAGGAGGAACATTGGGAATTAACTTATTTTTAAACCAGTCTTCAAATAAATGTGCAGTTGTGTCGTCATGGTAGTCAAGAGAAGAGTCTTTTATATTTTTTGCACTCAGTGATAAAGCATTTGGAACCCATCCGTCTTTTGATCCCGCATATATAATTGTTATCCGCTTATCTCTGTTGGATGGAGCTTTTGTGCTACATTTACCACTTGAATCGTCCCAACCTTTTGATGGCGTGTCATGGGTATCGTACCACATTTCGTCCAAGTAAATGATCGACCTTCCTTGACTTCTATACATATCTATTTTCGTAAGATATTCTAATCTCCATTTCCGAAGTCGTTGCGATTCCATCAGCACTTGTTTTTTGTCGATCTTCTTAAATTTGAATCCTAGTTTTTTTACAGTCTTCCACAATGTTGTTCTGCCACACTGTATGCCACTTTCGTCCATTTCTGGTCTAGGTTTACCTTTATTTTTATTACAATTGATTTTTGCCTACCGAAATTTATTTTTAAGGTACCTACCTACCTGTACCTATTTATCAAATTACACAAAAGGCCAAGTAGTTTTCATTATACCTTTACTTAATTAGGTAAGTTACCATATTATTCATATTATTTCCTTAAAAATTCAAATTGTAATAAAAGTTACCTAGTACCCAAAATTATGTTTAGAAATACTAACTACATACCTGCACATTTTTACATATTTTTAGAAAATTTATATTTATCTATCAATATTTCAATTGCTTCTCAATGTAAAAGTAAAAAGTCCACTCCGGCCCTGCTGCAGCTGGACGGAGTCTGCCAGCCGGTAGGAAGATTTATTGGAGGCAATATAATCGAAGTCCTTAAGTCAGAACGGTATAAGTATGAATTTACTTTACTTTTAAAGATATTTAAGAGTTGCGATACATTTTACTAACCATGTACTATCTTGCCCAAAATGTTTGGATTTTAATGTCCCAGTTGTTTTTTGAGCACGATGGTACGTTTATTTTTATTTTTGTTTAAGGATACTTTTTTACCAAAAATTATGTATTTCGGAAATGCAAGAAATGATCGACGATTTCAACAACTGGATTTATGAGGCAAGAAAAGTTCGTTTGCCGATTCTGATTGGAGGCAATTTCATAGATGTCGCCATTGTATGTTTAAATGAAGAACTGCAAATTTTAAAGAGCTGTGAAGAACAGGAGGATAAACTTTTTCAGTCGGTCAACGCCAAACTAAGTCTAGTTCATGATATGGAGGTAAATGTCTTTATTTTGTGGTTCTGCCCACCCCCACAACTAGTCCAAGATAATAAGGCCAGGCATCTTGGAAATGGTAAAAGATAAGAAATCAAATCAGTGGCGACGTGTGTGTGGTGGAAAGTATTAAAGGAAAGGGAAGAAAGTACCTGAAAACAATGTGAAGAGGAAGTGGAGGACCTTTTTTTTTGCTCCTCAAAGTATTTATTTTTGCCGAATTTTTTGCCCCCCTCCCTTTAAAAAATTCGGCCATCCCTTGGCCACCAAAATCCAAAATTTTGAAAGATAATTTGTTTTATTTTTTCCTTGTCTTATTTGAAATCGAATTTTAAAATAAATTGCACCTTTGGGTGGCCAGTTTTTACACTCTTTCCAATGATGCTTTTATATTTTAAATGCGCCGTTTCGTTTTTGTAGGGCCATCATCACCTTTAATTTTTCAAATACGTCCTTGATAATCTAAAATCAAAATTTAAAAGCCCATTCAATATTGTATCTGCAGTTGAAGGTAAATCCTAATACGTGCCTGTATTTCTAAAAGTTTAAAAATCTACATTTTAAATTAATAAATGTTCAAATTAATAATTAATATATTGAAACCGTATTTTAAAAAATTAAATTAATGATGGTTCTACGAAAACAAAACGCCGCATTTGAAATAAATATCACCATTGGATGAAGTGGTAAAAGTAGCAATGCAAAAGTGCAATTTATTTTAAAATCAGGTTTTAAATGGTAGAAAAAAATTAAAACAAAAATTATTTTTTAATTTTTTTCCCGGATATCTCCGGAAGTACTCGGAATTTTAAAACTTTCCAAACAGTATATTATTAGGCACATAAAACCTCAGTTTTGTTTTCATTTAATCGACTTCGTATCTCTTACCATTTCCAAGATATCCATACTGGACCTTTCTATCTGGGACACGTTGTATTTTGTACTTGGTTCTCCAATAAATGTAAATGCTATGCTTGTCCATCTCACCAGGCCCGTACGCAGAAATGGATTATAAGGGGGAGGCAAAAAAAAGTAAAAAAACTTTTACCTGTGGAACCTGCAGTCCACGGATGTTTTCTATTTTTCTTCCAATCTTAAAATATTGTAGCCCTGTGTTATCAAACTTTCTTTAACCTCATTCAAGACATCCACGGTATATTAGTACTTAGGCTCTCAGACTAAGTGGACTAAAAGTCGATTTATACAGAAAAATAACATGAAAATAAAAAATAAGTAATTAATTAGGGGTCCTTAACACCTTTAGTGGTTTTATAGGTGTTAAGGGTTGCAATTCTTTTTACTTAGTTAGACTGGCTATTGAAAATTTCATTTAAATTTTAATACCTTAAAATATTGACTTCCCTATTGATTTTACAACAAAATTGCATGAGACTATTTTGAAGAGGTTGATAAGATAAGCTTACACACTAAATTTCGTTATTTTCTAATAGGTCAAATAAGTTATTTAAGAAAAACTTCTAGTAAAATCGTTGCAAACATGCAGCGGGACTTCGTGCTCTATAGCATTCTACACCTCGCTTTCTACTCGAGAAGTCGATAATTGCACTTCTTGGTACTCTGTGTCACAATAGACTAAACATCGGAAATGTTCGTAACATGTCTATATGTATGTGTACTCATACTTCTCTGTTTAACTCTGCAAAATGAAAAAGGACACACATACAGCTATTGCGAATTAAATTTAAGGAATATCATTATTGAGCAATTGAGTTCCTAATTATTGTTTTTAACAAGGCGGAACAAAAAAGGGTTAGATTTTTAATCGATTTTTATTTAATTTTATTATTTTACTCTTTGAGTCAATTTCGCACTATGGCATTAGCAGGTATTATGTCTATGAAATACTCCTTCTTTTAAAAATTAAATTTGTATGAAGATAAACTTAACTTTTTTTTAAATAAATAGCTATTAATGTTCCCTGCCGTAAACAATTTAAATTAGTAGAGCTAAAATATGTTACTAATTTATCTAAAGTAAAAAATTCAATAACAAATTAGCTTTATACAATTGTGATTCTTTGCAAAAATCAAGGCCATATTGGTTGGACAGTACACACATAGCTAGAACCAAAATTATATTTTTCTATCATTATAAAAAACAATAAAATAAATCTTTGCATTCTAATAACATTAAAACAACCAAATAAATATATAAATCATAACAAACTAACGAAAACCTAAATTTATTTTAGTGTTATGTACGACTTTTTTGGTAGAATTCGACACGTTTGGACTGTTTGGAGACCTGGGCGCATTCAGAATCGACGCCCGGTAATTGCCCGACATGCGCACATGAATATCTGCGCAATAAGCAAGACCTTATTAAAACTAAACACAAGGAACAAATTCGTTTGCCAAGGTCAAGGTAGGGGTAAAGTTTACCCCAATTTCGTCAAATCTGAATGCGCCCCAATTTGATCTAGTTCAAGCGTGTTTTCTTGAACACAGAGTGCGAGTGAGGCAGAATGAAGTCGATTTGTAGAGTACTACAGATGTCTACCATAATGACTCCACCATTATTAAATAAATAATAATGAAGAGGTAATAAAAACGTCAATTAAAAAATCGACAAGACAATTTATTCATGGATTCATTAAGATCAGATATGTAAGGATTTTACAAAAGTTTTTCATAAATGACATTTGATTGGCTTATTAGAAAATAATAAAATTTAGAATATAACCTTATCTTATCAACGACTTCAAAATAGTTTAGTGCAGTTTTATTGTAAAATCAATAGGAAACCCAGCAAACACTATTTGCCGGCAATGTACATTTTTCATATTGACATTCATGGTAAAGCATTGGCAGTTGGTGGCAATATTATGCCAACATCTTATACGCATTAAAAAGTCAACCCTAAATAAACACTTAATTGCCAATAAATTTTACATGCAGGCGAATTGCCGGCAAGCATACAAAAATGGCGGCATACCAATCCTGATTAAATAAAGCACGCGTTTTTGTTGCAGGCAAATAAATATTGGATTTTTGAAGGCAAACCTTCAACGCATATTCATACTTTTTAAACCATATTATTAACATTGGTATTTAACTAACATTAAAGCAATTTTTTTGATCTGTTTTATTTATAATGGCAGCTAAACAACATTATTTTATATTTTTTTACATAATTTAAAGGAAATGGCCTTTTCATAGAATTTTATTGTTAAAAATCATGCAAATAAAAATTAGGTCAAACAAAATGTTTATTATGTATTTTGGAGCGAATAAAAATAAAATGATGGTAAAATTAGCTACGTTAATTTCTTTTGTCTTTTTGGTTTTTTCTACGTGGTTTTCTAGCTTTTTAGTTTCTTTTTTAAAGAAAAGAGTTTTTTAATAGACATAATTAAATGTATTCATTACCTAATAAGTGTGTGTTGTGTGATTAATTGGTGATGGCTAGTCGAGAAGGCAAGATATTCAAGTAGAAAAATAAAAATAATTCGTGAGCGGTCTGCGGTAGGTGATCTCACTTAGCTTTGAAAGAAATATCTTCGGCTAGTGTAAAAATCTGCATCTCCAAGTTGGTCAGTGTTCCGAGAGATGGTACTTTGCATTGCAAGGAAATTGCATGCAGTAAGTTTTTTCCAAATTTTCAAATAAAATATTGCATCATTTTAACTTTAAAAAAGTATATGCGACAATTTTCGTCAATAAGACGTCAGCTTGCTACTTGCGGGTATCTGCATTTGCCCACTTTCGTGTCTGTTTGTTATCTTTTTGCCAATAACTTATTAATGATGGATGCCATCATCTTAAACGCATTTTTTGCCAATAACTTATTAATGACGGATGCCATCACTTTATCTGCAACACGTGGCCTAATAACGGCCAATTGCCCACTTTCGCGTCTTTTTGATACCTTTTTGCCAATGCCTTGCCATTAAAGAGTGTTGGCAATGCCAGTAAATTAAATGTACAACGCCGGCAAAAAATGTTATATGGGAAGCCAATATTTAAAGGTATCAAAACTTACATGAATTTTTTTTAAGGATACTTTGGACTCACTTAAAGTTGACAAGGAAAACCATGAAATAAAACTGGAAAACTTTAAATTAGAAGAAGAGAAGATCCAGGAAAAATTTCGGATAGCTGTTGAAAACAACAAATTTTATGACTTTTTAAAGAAAGTGTTCAAAAAAAGTTTAAACCGCCCAGAGTCAAAACAGACGGTAAATATAGGCCTGTTCGTAGACAAATCACAAACCATCAGTCAGTGCCAATCAGATTTTAAAAATACGCCAGATGATGAGTTGGAAACCGGTCACCTGACTAAATAATAATACCCGGTTGGCGCTGACTAGTTTGTGATTTCTCTACGAATAAGCCTAATACTTTGGTTTGTAATTTAATTTTATATTCTTTAACGTAGACTTATACTTATACACAGTGGCGTAGCTAGGTTAGCAGAGGCCCTGAGGCAGAAACTAAAGCTTTCGGCAAACAGCGAGCACGACCTGACAGCAGCGACTGATGACTGATCGACGCGTTTAAATACATTAAAGGTAGGGCCACACATAACCGCAATGAGCCCGTGGCCGTGCGTGTCTCTGGTGAAATGTAGGGGGATGCGATGCAAAAAGTGTTGTATTTAAACAAACTGCAGTTTTATGAGTCAGTCGAGTTAAGGGTTGGTGAAACAACTCACCGCACCCAACACTATAAAAAATTGTTAGCCCACCAAACTTAAAACTAAATTAATGGTTTGACTTAATACACACATACACATATATCGAGTTTTGCATCAGAAAAACTCACTAAGTGACACATACGGAATATTATTTATTTACGATTTAGGTTACTTAGGGAGTTTTACCGTTAACACAAAAATTTTTTGCACTTAGTTTAATTTAATATTTTACTTAAGGGCTTTAGAAGTCAAACATGGCAGTTTTAAGTTGTTCATGTAAAAGAACTATTATCGCAAGTAACTTAGGTATGCTTAACTCATTTTTCAGAAAAATGTTACTTAGTGACTTTTACCTTTATACCGACGTAATATTTGTGTATATGCGATATTTTTAAATACTGAAAATTGAGGTCTTTACTAAACTACTCAAGTACTTACCAGTTACAACTAATTTTTAGATGAGTCTTCCTCGTCGTCTTCTTCAAGTTCTGAAGAATCTGATTATGAAGATGATGTTGGCAGTGTTGACTCGAGAGATTTTGGCTTTATTAAACAAGATTTGAATGCCTGTCCAAAGGGTTGTGAGCCAGCATTGTTTAATTTTACAATTGAATTAAGATCAAAAAGGTGATATTATACAGTAGGGTGGGCCAAAAAATCGTTTTTTTTCATATGCAATAATCCCAAAAATATAAATTTGGATAGACTTATTTATTTAGAAACTTTATTAACTTTTGTATTTTTAACACGCTTTTAATAGCTTTACTTGTAAATATCTATGTAACTCTACTCCACATCAGCGCCGTATTAACTGTATGAGGCGCCCTAGGCTACTAATTCCCGAAGCGCCTATTTTGCACAAAAAAATTTTTGAAGAGCAAAAAAGCACCTTACTCACAGAGAAATTTGTTATAATCCCCCACCCAACCTAAATTTTTTAAAAACTCTCCTGTCTAGTGCCTATAACTCCCCTGTCTGGGGCCTATTTTTTATGGCTCCCTAGGCTGTAGCCTAGTCATCCTAATGGATAATACGGCACTGCTCCACATAACACCTAAAGGTGGGTGTTATGTGATAGCACGTGAAACATTTACTTCTAGCGCCTACCTGAGCAGTGATCCCGAATGTTGCCGAATTGAAGATTTTTGCACACGAAGGTTTTTTGGGGCGCTGATTACAAATAGTTTTTGTTAAGAAATATACCAAAAAAAAAAGAAAAAACCAGTATTAATTTATAAATAAGGTTTATTGCAAAAAATCACCTGTATGGCAATACAAAAAAAAAATAAAATACAGCTAATACTCTGTGGATCATTCCCTATTTCTGAGTAATGAGTTTACACATCTGGGCATGGAAATGATTAAATTATTAATTAATTCCTGCGATATGCGGTCCCATTCTTCTACGGTGGCTACCGCAAGTTCCTCCCTCGGTACTAGGTGGTGGATTGCGATTGTGGATAGTTCTGTGAACAATATCCCACAGATTCTCAATTGGATTCATGCCTGGGGAATTAGCTGGCCACTCTAATCTGTTGATTTCTTTAGCATTAAGAAGCTCCTGAGCTCTTCTGCCTCGATGTGGTCTGGCGTTATCATCCATGAAAATAAAATTCTCACCAGTTTCATGGCGGAGAGGAATGACAATTGGCCTAGTAACATTTTCCATGTAAATTTCTGCTAGTCATATTTTGTTGTATATGCGAATTAATGGGGTTCGACGATTGTACATTATTCCCCCAGAACATTACTGTTCCTCCTTGATAGGAAACGATTTCACGATCATAGTTCAGTCTTGACTGACGTCCTGGCTCTCTCCATACCCTTTGACGTTGGTCATCATTGACCAGACCGAATCTTGATTCGTCAAAGAAAAGGACTCTTTCCCACTGGGCTAAAAGCCATTCCCTATGGTTTTCGCCCACTGGTGGCGGGCAGTGTGGTGTCGAGGCAATAAAAGAGGTACCCATAACAATCTTCTGGCCTGTAAATTTGCGCTCTGAAGTCTTCTGCGAACGGTATTGGTGGAAATTACGCGGTTGAACGTACCTTGGAAATGATCTCTAATGGCTGGGGCCGTTGCATTCCGATTTTGGCGGGTAAATTGGATAACATATCATGTCCCCCCTTTCGGTTGAAACACGTGGCCGTCCACTACGAGGCAATCTTTCCCACATTTCCAGTTTCTTGATACCTGTTGATGATTTGACTCACAGAAGATCTTGGAATATTTAAACTGGCTAAAATTTGGTGATTGGAAAATCCAGATTCATGCAGGGCAATTATTCTTGCTCTGTTATAAACAGAAATTTTACGTCCTGGCATTTTCAGTTAGAACCAATATAAACTTTGCGTATTTAACAATGCAAATAAACTAAATAAAAGTAACTAAATAATTTCAAATCTTCGCAAAAACCACAAAACCTCTTATCTTCAAATATGTAAGTATGTGATCTTTTTTATTTCGTAAATAAAGAATATTTTTATCTAATACTAAAAACATGTAGGATTCTTTATAACCAGATAACGTCCAAGACTTTTGGCGTTGTTGTGTATAAAAATAAAAAAATAGTTATAGTTTAAAAAACTAAAAACACGCTGTTAAGGCACATTTAACTCAAAAGTAAAAATAATTTTAAAAATAATCCTAACACAATATTGAACGAAAAATACTAGTATTATTGTTAAAAAGCGTAGGCACATTGTGCCTTTTTTCGTATATTGAGCGCCCGACGCTTTTTACAATAATACTAGTATTTTTCGTTCATTATTGTGTTAAGATTATTTTCAAGGTTATTATTCTTTGAACTTTGGATTTAATGTTGACTTTTAAAAGCGTGTAAAAAAAATTTTGGATTAAAACCAAAGAGATACCAATCCGCCATGAACCCCACAAGATTGAGATTTCGGCGTACCCTAAAAATTTTGGTACCTACCCCTGACCAACAGATGGCGAAAGTAGTACGATGTCCCTTTGCTAATAGGATTACCATCAGAAATTGATAGGCAGTCGCTGACGAGCAGTCGGCGGCCCACGATCAGGTTAGTAGTGAGGAAGAATTTAATAAAAAAATAAAATCCCCGATGAATGGACCCCCAGAACGATCCATAAGATTATTAAATTTATGATTTCAGAATAGGATATATCACTGATATAATGAACCTAGACCATAATAAAAATATAAATACTACTTTTTTCGTTTATTTTCTAAGATGTAAAAATATTTATAATGTTGATTATCTGCAAAACCAGAAAACAAATATTTTACAAGATTTTCTCAAATACGGTTTATACAAGTTATATTCTCACTATTCTAAATTGAGTCTGCGTGCAGGTGGATATGCTGTTGGCGAAGAATGAGAGAATAAATAACATTACTATACTTTCAAAAATTATTTGCAACATGCATTTTGTTAGCTTAAGCAAACCCAAGACAGAGATTCGTACCCGACCAAAAAATAGAATTTTACGACGTATCCACCTGCACGCAGACTCAATTTAGAATAGTGAGAATATAACTTGTATAAACCGCATTTGAGAAAATCTTGTAAAATAAATAAACTATTCGTTTTCTGGTTAGTTCTGGTTAGTTCTGGCTGACTGCTCGTCAGCGACTGCTATCAATTTCTGATGGTAATCGTAGTAACAAAGCGACATCGTACTACTTTTCGCCATTTGTTGGTCAGGGTAGGTACTAAAATTTTTAGGGTAAGCTGAAATCTCACTTGTCGGTTTCTCTGGATTGGTATTCTTTGGTTAAACTTACCAGTTTCTAATAAAAAAATATAATGTAAATCAACGGGCCCGGACGGGAAATTTATTTTATAAAAAAATCTATTTATTTGCTGTAACCTATAAAGGCATTTGTAATATGCCTTAGTTGTTTAAATACATACGTATGTTAGTTATTAAAATATATATTTCTAAATAATATAGAATGGAGCAAATATGTTTAAAATTTTAAAATTTACCACAACTTTATTAATAAAATTAAAGTAGGGGTGTGCGAGATAATTCGAACTTACGAATTATTCGTATAGATAAATCGAATATCAATATTCGATTTGAAACTTGAATCGAATAATTCGTAAATTCGAATTATTCGAAAGTAACCGAATAATTCAAAAAAATTCGAATAATTTGAGAAATTCAAATAATTCGATTTTTTTGAATTATTACAAATTATTTTAGTAATCGCGAATTTTCGAGGATATTTAATTTAGGATTTGTTATGTTTGATGTTTAAATATAAATTTGACAAAAATATACATTTTATTTAAACCATAAAATTTAATTACATAAATAAAACAAATATTGAAATAATTTTTTTGGGCCAAGAGAATAAATTCTTAATTCTTCAGCTAAAAACTATACTTGTTCTCAAATATTTATCTTAGATCAAGAATTTAATTCTTTTGTTTTGATTCAAGAAAAGTATTTCCTTCCGGATGGTGTTCTTAAGTCAAGATTTTGGCTCTTGAATCAAGTTAATTTTTTTTATCAGTCTGTGTGTGTGTGTGTGTGTATAAACCTTTTCTCATATAATTTTTTTAAGTAAATTAAAAAATTATAAAAGGTCAAATGAGTTTGTAAGATGAAATATTTCTTGCTAGTATAATAGTATTATTAGTATCTAGATTTTTTTTTACTGACTGAGATTAATATACAGGGTGTTCATTTAAAAACTTTCCACTCAAGTTATCTTCGAAACGAGACAGATTTGAGAAAATCGCCAAAACACGTCAAGATATTTATTGAGGGGGAACGTTTTTACAAAAAAATGGACGGCGCCCCTTTAACCCTTAACCACCAGGGCCCACCACCCCAAAATTCTTAAATGAGAAGACGGGTCGAGTGATACATCATTTTAAAGCGCCTGACGAGTACTTTATAATCCTAGAATATGAAGTCAATATCTTCACCTATTACAAAATGCCGGTACTTTAAAAATTACCTAAATACCTGATTTGGATGGTCATATTTCCGAAACTAATAAAGTTAGATGTACTTAATGTGGTATTTTCTTAAAGCTCATTTAAAGATCTTTTTAATGGTAAAATAATATACAAGGTTCTTAAATAAAAAAAATATGTACTTTTTTCTTCTACGCTGTATATTACTACCAGTATAACCATTAAAAAGACCTTTAAAAGAGCTTTAAGAAAACACCACATTAGGCACATCTAACTTTATTAGTTTCGAAATATGACCATTCAAGTCAGTATTTAGGTGATTGTTAAAGTACCGCCATTTCGTAATAGGTGAAGATATTGACTTCATATTCTAGGGTTATAAAGTACTCGTCAGGAGCTTTAAAATGATGTATCACTGACCCGTCTTCTCATTTGAGAATTTTGGGGTGGTGACCTGATGGTTAAGGGGTTAAAGGGGCGCCGTCCATTTTTTGTAAAACGTTCCCCTCAGTAAATATCTTGACGTGTTTCGGCGATTTTATCAAATCTGTCTCGTTTCGAAGATAACTTGAGTGGAAAGTTTTCAAATGAACACCTGTATATAAATTGAGCAATTGCCTTCTTTCAGATAATTAATTTTTTATTCAAAAAGGATATTATGGGTCAGTAGAAAATTTTGAAGCCCGAATCTTAATTGTATAAAATAGAGAATCCATTTATATTTTATTAATTAGGAAATAAATCACATTATTCGTAAATTATTCAAAATTTTCAAATTATTCAAAATTTTTCATATGTATCTTGCATGGGGTTGAAATTGTTTCGCGCAGAAATGAAGCTAAACACCCTGTATAATATATTTTTGTCAAGACTCCCTGTATGGATATCGTAGAAAATCTTTAATTTTTAGACACGAGATCGAATCCAACGAGAGAGAGAGAAATTAGAAGATTGGATATTACCAAGAAAGAAATTGATATAAACAACAGAAAATTAAACCTGTTGCGTCGTACCTATGATGAATCCCAAGAAAAACTAGAAGAGTTTAGAGTAAAGTTAAAAAAAAAAACAAATAGAGCCATAGTTTAAGGAATTATACTTATTTATTGATTTTTGGAAATTTTAAATTTAACTCCCTGTATATTTTTCACTATTAAAATGGTTAAAAAATTACCTTTTTCAAAAAAATGTGTCACACTTTTATATTTCTTCTTAGTCGTTTCTGAGATATTGCATATTTTGTCATTTTATGACTGATATTGGTTAGATAGTAGGCCATGAAAAAAGTAATTATGTTTTACTGTAAACAATCTTGTAATAACTTTTGCCTTTTATGGACTGCAATGAGTGGGGTAACCTGGGTGAAACACCTTCCAAATGCCCCCTATATAATTCGGAGCGCAAACTTAGCAGCACGGGGTACGCGCGGCACGGGGAAAGCCTTACGACCGACATGGGAGATTGCAGAGACATATTATTATTAGAGAATTATTGCAAGTTGCCTTATTAAGCTCAGGAATTATTAATACCGGACTTATTTAAATAGTGCTTGTATCCATAATTTAGAGTTATTGCAAATCATGTTGACAGTACCACCACAAATTATCAGAATACCCAGATGCGAAACTAAGCGTGTTCGTTTAAATCTCTCACCACTATGGTCCCTCCCACTGCGTGGTGGATATACACCCCACGATTTAGTACGTGACCTAATGCTCATCTAGGTATCAGTTAGACCCATACTGTTTTTGGTATAGAACTTGAGCATAAGTTAGTTAATAGTGAACTTTTATGTTTTTATTATTAAAGTGTAGTGTCTTGTTAAATTTTTTTACTGTTTAATCTGGGATATAAATGTGTATATTTATACTGTTCCTCCATCAGCGGATCACTTAGATTCCGAAAGGACCACTTGAGGTAAATATAAATGTGATGTTTTGTTATATAATAAAGTTATTTTTAATTGGTCCGTACATGTTGATGTGCAGGCTATAGATAATATTGGGCACATCTATGTTTACGTAGCCATAATACTTTTAATATAAAAACGCATTAAAAGTATTTTCTTGATGTAGTAAGTTCTATTTACAAAAAATATGTGGATAATTATTTGGATGGTTTTTCTATATAGGAAACATATTTTTTAGCGCAAAGGTCTAGCTTAAGTCTGCCGTAAGAGAGGATCTTTTGGAAAAAATCTGATAAATTATAAATAGTGCGGAGATCATTTTAAAAATAAATATATTTATTATCTCGTCATCCCCAATGAAACGTCTATTTAACACTACCGTGCCGATAATATTTTTCAAGCCATTATCATTAAGAAATACAGACAATTCTGAGAACCTTCCAAAGAAAATATTATTTTATCAGGTAAATATTAAATAAATCCTAAAAAAGTAATAGTTTTTAAGACCATTTAACATATATACAAAGCTTTTACAAAATACTTAGACATGTTACTAAAGTTATTGATATTAATCAGTATGTGCCCAAACACAGGAAAATATTTTTTATTTATAGTCGCACTGCCATTGGAAAGGCTATATTTCAAATAAAAAAAAAAGGTATTTTTCAGTATTTAAAAAAATTACATACTCCCAAAATAATAAAAAAAAACAAATCAATTAGGTCTGGTTATTACTATGGCAACATCTGCATTGTTTTAAAAATTGCGTCGGGGTTTCTTTAGAAACTTTAGTTACTCTGCTTTTTATTATTCTGTTTCAATCCCCAGTTTCACAAAACTTTTTAATACACAATTAAGCTAATAAAACGGAATACCATTAATTAATTTAATAAGCAGTTTTTAGGCAAGGTACTTTTTAAATGGCGTTTTGTTAAACATTCTAAACCCCCATTAGTTTAATCGTTTTTTAAATGTTTTGTGCAACCAGGTATAGACATTTTATTACAAGTTGATCTAAACGTGACATCTACTAACAATATTTTACCGTTCAAAGAATAGGTAAAATATTTAGTTTGTAATATTTTTTAATAAAGAAATATTTAAATTTTCAATTAGTGTATTATTCTTTTGTTCCGTTTTCCCCACATAAAAAAGCTGCATAATTAGTTGCTATAAAACTTTACCTCTCCTTAGCGCCTTGGTGCGGGTTAACCATTTACAAATTAAAAATATTACGAGCCATGCATTGGTGCAGATGTTCCATTTATTCTTTCTCAAGGTCATAGAAACAAGTAAGCGTAATTTGCCGCACTTTCGCATCTGGATATTCTGATAATTTGTGACAGTACTAATAATCATAAAAAGGGGGAAAAGATTTTTAGTAGTTTCTCTTTATTGTTTTGTGTTGTAGGGTTTTGTTTAACGCAATTACAAAAATACATTTAAAAAGCAAGGTTTTAAGTATTTTTACTTCTAAAAACTATTCTATTTTGTAGTCGGCAGCCGTTCGGTTAGACGATCAGTTCCGAAGTTAAAATAAGACCAAAATAAGGCACGACCTAAATAAAGCCAGGCACTATACTTATTAAGGAAGTCCTTATCCTACCATGCATCTGTGCAAGCTCAGATGTCAAAATAAGAGCCCATATTATTAGTGCCTGGACTTATTTCACAGTGCAATAATTCTCTATTATGTAGACTTTGATAGATGTATCAATAAAATTAATTTTACATTCATAAATAATTATTAAATTACTTTTTCTTGTATTTTTGTTTACAACTAACCGTATACCGCTAAATCTTTATTCTTATACGTAATGAACTAAAATAAAAGATTACGTCCGGTAAACTCAAAGCTTGGCTCGGGAACATCGGCGCTATACGGCTGTCCGATCCACGTATGATTTCATTGACTGGGCATGTCTCAGACCATACGATGCATCACCGTCGAAATTAAAAATTTAAACAAAACGCATCGAAATTCGGTCGTGCTACGCTGCGGTTCTTGTTGGGCATCGGTGCGGTTATGTGAGACTTTTACCTATACTACACTCAAAGTTTGGATAAAAGGAACAAAAATAAGTAGAAAATCTGTTTCAGCTTGACAGAAATGCTTTAGATTTTGTTAGGGCATAATATTTTGCTGAAGAGCATGTTAGTTAAATGCAACAATGCAGGAATTATATATTTACAAATTTAAGAAATAATAATATTTTAGAGAGAAAACAACATAAATTGAACTGCGTTAGATGCACAGTGGTTCTACATTTGGATCAGATATACGGATTTAACCCAGAATCCAGTGATATTTCTGATTTTTGGTCTTCTCAAGGTCTAAACTGTCAGAATTATATAAAAGAGTGGCAGCGTTACAAAATGAAAGCCTGGATCAGCAAGGAAAACATGAGTAAGTTACAAGGCATATGATGAGTGTTTATTTAAAAACGGCATTGTTCAGATATTATCAAATGTTTTACGTCAATTTTGTAACTCTTATATTATTTATACATGGTGTCCAAGAATATGTGGTCAATCTCTCGGATTCATGTAGAATACGTGAAAATAATGTGACAAGTTCCTATTCATTTTGATTTTCAAAGGACACTAAACAAAAGTTTTCTTTTTAAATCGAGAAATGCATGCTTTATGTGGAGCATTATTTATGGAAAATAATTATAATTTCTAAATCCTCAAATTGTTGACAGATTCGCTTTTACAGAATAATTTCCCATAGTTTTTCTACAAGAAAAACATATTAGCTTAATTCGTAGCTAAATCAGATGTTTTTGCAACGAGGTTAAATACAGTATTTTGAAAAAGGTCCCGTAAGACCAGTCCTGTCTAAATCTATTTGACCAAAATTGGCAAACCTAGAGAAAACATATCTACCTAGTAGTCATTTGAAAATAAAAAAGTTTGGCGCAACAGATAAAAAGTTATTATTAGTTAAAAAGTGTGCAAGTTTAATTTGGCCCACCCTGTATAATGCACAGAGTAGCACATACAAAGTTTGCCTTGCTTGGGAAAGCACGACAAGATTCCATAAACCCCACTTCCCGGTTGTGAGTACGAGGTGGAACATACGTAGAATTACTCACTTTTACTCAGAAGAGTAATCTCTTCGTATCCTTATCGAACACGGTCCGGTGTTTCCCGTTTCGTCTCCTAAACTCATCTGCGGATTAGACCTAATGTGGGGGACTCTTTGTTTGACCTCCGGACAGTGCGGACGTGCGTAGAGGGACTACAAAGTTCTTCCCGGAGTGGCGGCTAGAGGTGTCGTACGAACGTTTTTTACCTTCGGGGATCAAGGAAAGATTCACGCTAAATTGACGGCATCTCTCTTCTAGATCTAAGCGCTGTGAGCGAAGATTCCTATAAGCTGATGGTATCCTGTTTGGTGGTGAACACGAGGTATTTCTCAAATGGCGTGAAATAGATGGGCGTGCCATGGGAACTGTCAGTAGTGAAAGTGAAGGGTATACGTAACACCAGTAGCAGATCTTGGTTTGACAGCCGACAATTTATGCATTGCATCGATTGTTGAATTATTTGTTTTCTTTTTGGATTTTCCGGCGACGAAGTCCTGGAAAACATAGTCCGGAAGGGGGAGAGTGGTGGATTGGACCTGAAGGGACCAAAACCAAGAAAAAATAGAGAGAGAGAGAAAGACCTAATGTGGCGACATGCCCGTACGCAGAAATTGTTTTTTTTTTGGGGGCATCCACCAGAAAAAAGTGAACACCAAAAGAAAAAGGTTTTCACCTTTTAAATACTATACGGCTTTAAAAGGCCAATAACACTCTATTTGCACCCCACCCCATTTTCGCCAAATAGAGTATTCACACCCCTCCTGGGGGTAAACTTGTCCGACAAAAAGTAACGCGTTTGCCCAGTCCGACACTCGAAGCATTTGATATTAACAGGCTGGGTTAACGCGCCGCTTCCATATATGGCGGTATGAATATTCGTGGTAGACTTGTCAAAAGGAACCCCCATAAAAAGGTTTTAAAAGTATTCTTATCATATCTTATTTCATTCCTGGCCCAGGGACTAAAAACAAGGGTAGTTTCTGAAAATTAACCTTGCCTTTTTAATTTATTTTTACAGCGTCTACCTAAAACATCTTATTCGCATGAAGAAAGACATCATATATATGAAAAGAAAATTGGCCTTTTTAAAAAAGAAATTATAAATCTTCTAAAAATTAAATTTGGAAAAGTGGTCGATATCAACGAACTTGAGATGGCCATGATACAAAAATCCTTTCAAAAAAATTATGTCAATGAATTAGAAGAAGTCGTATTGAAAAAGTTGGTGTATGAATTGAGAATTAAAATGACAGATGTCCGAGGATTGTACATTCATGAATTAGAGCTTTGGCAGGTATGAACACAACATTTTTTTTGTTTAATTGTTCAGTATTACCAAAGAATATAGTAGCTACTGCAATAGAATTAAGGAAGTGTAATAAAATCGGCGCCGGAAATCGAAGCCCTCTTATACAGGGTGTCCGGAAAGGTAAGGTCAAAAATGATAGGAATGATAGAGTCAGTCAAAATAATGTTTTAAGCTCCCTAACAAAACGCGATAGAACTTTTTCTTATAATAATAATAAACTAACATTTTGGCTCACTCTATCACCCCTATCATTTTTGGCCTCACCTTCCGGACACCCTGTATAAACTCCGAAGCTGTCTATATAAAGGTAGGTTTATATCTGACATTTATTGCATGATATTTATGTCAGATAGAAATTCTGCCTAGTGTAAACAATGAAATATTTATATCAGACATACATTTTTGACCGTTTACATTAGCCAGAACTTCTGTCTGACATAAATATTATGCAATAAATGTCAGATGTAAACCTACCATAAGCGCGTGGAGATAATTCGTTTGCAATTCAGCCATATTTGAACTGGTCTTCTATTGCGGTAGCTATTATATTCTTTGGTATTACGAACAAGCAGTCCTACCAAAAACATAAATGTAAAAAGGTGAGCCAAGTACAATACTAAAATTATGCTTGGCTGGATGCTTCGCCGCAAAAAGAATGGAGATCTAAATGAGTGCCAAGTTCTGTAGAACTTTAAATTTATTAATGTAAAAAAAACAAAATTGACTCGAAGTGCAGGTACGGAGTTGTGCTAACCACGGCAGAATAGTTAAGCTAAGTCCCGTTACACATGGGGCGTACGAACGCTCGACGTGCTACGCCGCGCGTCTGACGCCGAGCGTAAATTTTGTTTTCACATAGGAGACGCTTGTTAGTCTCAAAATAAACGAGCAACAGTTTGTTCTAAGCATTGTTGCCGTTGCAGCAAATTGCCTAATTATAGACGTTTTTTGGTACATCCTATTGTAAACCAAAGGTTACTAAAAGGTGCATTTGTAACGCTGTATTCTGAATCAAGGGAGCATCCAAGGAAACTTTTTACTTTCGAATGCCCTTATGCACAAAATTATTTTAATTACAAAAAATATATATATTTAACTACAGATTAAGTCGTGCTAGAAAATATATTAAGTGTACTTTTAGAATAATATCAAATAATTGGGGGATATTTCACCGCCCGTCATGTGAGGGTTTTTAAATTAAAGCCTATTGCAGTGTAAGAGATGCATGGTTTTCAGTTTGAATATACCTTAACAGTTTATGGATTTCAGGATTTTACAGACACAACACAAAATTTTATTACAAATACTACGAAAGATATTTTTGCAAATTATTTTATAGGCGATGAAAAAGTTCTTTGGAAGACACAAAAAAGTACGGTAAAACTGAATTATAAAAGTGGACTTATTCTCCCAAGGCCCTTTCATCTCGATACTTATAGTTTTTATTCGAAATATCCCAAAAATGTCCGTTTTCTTTAACTAAACATATCAATAATTTGGTAGCGAGTGTCTCCATACCGGCTTCTTCCCATATAACATTTTTTGCCGGCAAGGCACTGGCAAAAAGGTATCAAAAAGACATCACAATGGGCAATTGGCCGTTATTAGGCCACGTGTTGCAGAAAATGTGATGGCATCCATCATTAATAAGTTATGATGAAAAAATGCGTTTAGGATGATGACATCCATCATTAAAAGGTTTTGGCAAAAATATGCCTTTTAGATGATGGCATTACATCATTTTTCCTAATGACAATAAAATGCATTTTTACCGTCCAGGGAACTAAAATGTGCATAAATAATGCACATACATAATGTGTGTTTATGTACAGGGTGTCCCATATAAATTAAATACTATAATTTTGGAAAAACCATTAGAGATACAATAAACTAAAAGAATACATTTCACTGAACAACTTCTGCATTTTACTTTTTCTTGTATCTCTTATGGTTTTTCCAAAATTATAGTACTTAATTTTATATGGGACACCCTGTACATAAACACACATTATGCATGTGCATTATTTATGCACATTTTAGTTCCTGAACGGTAAAAATGCATTTTATTGTCATTAGGAAAAAATAATGTAATGCCATCATCTAAAAGGCATATTTTTGCCAAAACCTTTAATGATGGATGCCATCATCCTTAATGCATTTTTTAGCATAACTTATTAATGATGGATCATCTCTAAACGCATTTTTTCATCATAACTTATTAATGATGAATGCCATCACATTTTCTGTCAACACGTGGCCTAATAACGGCCAATTGCCCATTTTGATGTTATAAATGTTATATGGGTTGCTATAAACTAAAAGAAACGGCTACTCTGCATGCCGCGCACAACAAACGCGCGGCGATCATGTGAAAGGTACAGTCGAGGACAAAAAGACCGTCCACCCAGTTAATTTTTTAACGGGTTTGTTTCTTTGAAAATTAATATTTAGGGTAAATTTCAAACCACGGTTTTTGTACTTGACTGTACATATACCTAGTACCTATGCCCTTAGGGAGGGCACAGACGTGCAGGTGTAACCACGGTCTACCGTGGGTATACCCACGGTAGACCTGTACAGTTTTTTATTCAGGTAGACCTGAGACCTGAGCGTGTGTGGGGCAATCAGGTATAACTGTACAGTTTTAACTGCACAGTTTTTTTCTCCGGTCGGCCGAAACACTACTCGGGTAGACCTGAGACCTGAGCGTGTGTGGGGCAATCAGGTTTAACTGCACAGTTTTTCCTTCGGTCGGCCGTAAACAGATTTCTTTTTAATGAATAATAAAGTTTAACAGGTAAAGGATATAATAATTAAAAATTATATAATTTAAATAAATGTTTAGGTTAAATGACAAATACGGTATTGCTGTGCCACAATATATGTAAATAGTTTCGTTTTATTTTATTGTTTTTTATGATTTTTTTTAAGAATAAAATATTTCTTATTGAGGCCTTTAAATACTTTCCTTCTTTGATAAAATGTATTATACAGGGTATACTATTTTCGATGTTTAGTACAGTGATCTTGAAAACCGCTTCCGCTACCAGAGATGGATAAATGGGAAAAGAACTGTATTTTTTAGTGCTTAGTTTAAATCGCTTTTTATTTCGTTAAGAATAATCATGGCTTACTAGATGTTTCCAAAAAACCGTTTGGTCCACTTTTTTCTTCCGTAGCTCAGTTAATATTTGAAATAGAAAAAAAGTGTAAATAGGGAACTTGTAGATAACTATCTTCTTGAAAAGTATAACTCGGTATTTAATTTAATAGTCCGTTTTTGACCTTCGACATTACCTATATATATATAAGAGTAATTTTTCTTGGATTCAGGTGAGTTAAATAAATATTAAAATGGTTAAAATGTCATATTTTATTTTTGTTAAAAGTCAAATTTTGCCTAAAAAAATAAATAAAAAACATGACAATTTAACCATTTTAATATTTATTTAACTGACCTAAATCCAAGAAAATGACTCTTATAAATTTATAATTTTTGGTCAAAGAATCATAAAACAAAGTATATATATATAAAACAAGATATATTTTAAATAAGAAAATATCGGTGTTGAAGAAAAGAAAAAATCGCTGCAGGATATACAAGGTGGTTTAAAATTGCGAAATATAACTTTAAAAAAAAAAGAATATATTTTTGATACCTACTATTCTAATAGTAATTAATAATAATTAAAAATAAAAAAATCGTAATTAAAAGTTAAAAATAATTTATTTCTTTATGGTTTCTGGAATAACTTAAGGTTAACGTAAAAAGAACAAATAAAAAAATATTTTTTACAATTACGTAGAAAGAAAAGAGATTTTTAAAAATAAAAGCGTTAAAAAGAACCGCCTTATGATATACAGGGAGATCCAAAATTACGAAAATGGTATTTTGCCAATATAAAAAAATTATTATGAATATTTTTGTATGTACTTACTTATTTAAATACTATTACGTAATAGAAATTTTAATTTTTGTTAAGTAAATCGTTACCCTTTGGATAATATTTACATGCATTTTAACTTAACTTAATAATGTTTGCATATATGAAGCTTATTTTAGTTAACACTTAATTTTCCCGAGTAATCATAAATGATAAAAAAATGTATAAAACTTACTTTTTAATGTTTTTGTATTAAGTTGTTTCCAAATATATTTTTCATTTTTTTTTAAATTTTTTTTGCGATTTTGAACCACCCTGTATATCATATCATTTTCTTTAAAATCTGTTATTACTTTCACATAGTGATATGCAATTAGTCAAAGATCCGAATAAGAAGCGACCTTTCCCCATCTGTTGTCGTTTAAACACTTTTTATATATTTGAAACAAAAAACCGCTATTGGTTGACTAAAAAGTTATGGTAAAAAAATAAATAAAAAAAAACAACTTTTACCTTTTTAAGTACAGGTCCGAGTTGGGAGTATAATCTCAACTTTCAATTTTATTATCTTACAAAACAACCTTTAATTTTTTAACAAGTTCTTGATAAGCAGCTTCCCGTTTATTTCGGTCATGGTAATCCTTGTTTTTGATTTGCTATAGACATGGATAAGATTTATACATTTCAATAAATTCTTCCATGATTTTTTTGGTTCAGACCCGACATTCTTTTAACTTGCGTTGACTGTGTGCTGTGAAAAATGACAACCACCCCACACAGAGACTAAACAACAACTAAAGGTTGTCGTTTATGGCAATAACATGAAATTTCGTTGAAATCAACTAATAAAAATCATAAAAGTTATCAAGTCCACGTAGAGTCCAAAATGTGATTCACCCTCCTGTCGGCGCCTTTTTGCGCTGCTAGTAGGACAAAGCGGCGCAGTATAATAAAGGGGCTACACTGGTTTTGATAACGGCCCATTGTAAAAAGTCCAGGTACTAATATAATAATAAATATATAAAACGTTTACATGTCACGTAGCTCCACTTCTATGGGTAATTTTTGCCGTCGGTGGTAAACGGGGCGCAAGACCTTCGCAAAAGTTTTATTGAACAGGTAAATGGGGCGCAGGGATCTTGGGGGCGCAAATGTTTTCTTTAAAGTAAAGGTATCGAAATAAAATGTTGGTCTATTTTTAAAAATTTTATTAATTACGAAACATTTATTGCATCAAAAAATATTTACATTCTTTTGTTTACTGTCTTTTGAAAATGTAAAATTTTTGTAGGCTATTAAATCTTTTCCACTCACACTTTCAATTACTGATACCGACATTTTCTCACTATTAAAATCTTGAGTGGAAATCTTTTCGCACATCAATTCACTATTACAATGAGAACTGAACTGACTAAGTGGTATACAAATTATTAGTGTCAATTATAGGAATTCTTACCTGCCCTGACCCACCCCCTCTCGGGAAGGGCTGGCGCCCCATTTACCTATGATATAAACGTAACCTTACAGGCGTGCAGGTAAAAGAGATATTTTCGCGCCCCGTTTACCTCCGTCCATTTTTGCCAATGCGTGGTAAGAAGACAGTCTAAAGAATTAAGGTGACACAATTATGTTTACGTTTTGTTTTTATAAACTATTTTTTTAGGAAAACATTTAGGTTTAAAATAGTGGTCCCCCTCCCGCTTAACATATCAGAAATAAAGGTGTTTCGATATTGATTAAAGAGTTACTGAATTAAGTTGTCCGTTACTTTCTGATAGTACATTTCAAATTAAAAAGAAACAAATAGCTATATTTTCTAGCACTGTATTTATTGACATTTTGACTTCAGTCCTGAAGCTTTGCTAAATTTTCGGTTTGAAAATGTAGCAAGCAGTCGAAATATCAATAAATGCATTAATGAGAAAACAAAGTTATTTGTCTCATTTTAATTTGACTAAAGAAATTATGGTAACCATAGTCATACACACAAGATTTTATTTAATGGGACACCTTGTATATTATTTATTTAATTTTAGTATTTTTATACATTTAAATTATATTTATAATCATTAAGTTATTAAATGGAGTTTACCTATAGTTTATTCTTTTAAAAATTAAAAAAAAACAACCCAAAAATGTTTTGCATTGTTTAAAAAATTCTGTTGCGATAATCAATTACTATGTATTTTTTCAATTACAAATAAACCAGTTCACCCTCGAGTTTACAAAGGATGCCGGCTTCGGTCGCCTTTTTAAAATAAACAGGTTAAAAAAACTTTACGACTTCTACGGTCGACCTGCGTGTCTGTGGCCGGTACAAATAGAATATTTTTGATTTTTCTCAGGTCGCCTGAACAAGTTAAAAAAACTGCACAGTTTTGCCCACACACGCTCAGGTCTACCTGAATAAAAAACTGTGCAGGTCTACCGTGGGCAGACCGTGGGTATACCCACGGTAGACCGTGGTTACACCTGCACGTCTGTGCCCTCCCTTACGCGAAGCGTTCCTACCGTCAGGCGTGCAGACCAGACGTGAGCTCGCAGTGTAAATTTCACGCCAGCAGACAAAAAATTAAAACGCGCCTTTATGTGAAATATTACATTACTTTCAATGCAAACCTATTGTCAGGCATAGGGCGTTTGGCGTTTCGTACGCCCCATATATGTAACGGAACTTAAATGTTTATGTGTTTTAGAAAAGAATTGTTAAGTGCCAACATGACCTGGCTAAAGAAATAAAAGCAAACACCAAACGTCTGGCACTGTTGACCGTAATAAGTAAAGAAAAAAAAGAGTTGGCCAGATTTGTTGATTTACAATGCAAGAAAAAAGAAAGAGTAGAACATACGCAATCGATACATAAGAATTTTATGGAAGGTAAATAATTTGTAAAATTTATTTCTATAAAAATAGGGAATAAAGAATACATAATCCTAGAGATGCAATTTATACACTTTGTATGTGTCCCAAATTCGACCCTCTCTGGAATATTGTTCTCATGTCTGGGAAATCGCATCCCCTACAACCCTCAGCATTCTTGATGCCATTCAAAGAAGGGCTGTTCGTCATATTAATGATCCTTTACTTACCCAAAGACTTCCTTCTCTTGCCCATCGTCGAGCTGTGGGAGATCTATCGCTCTTCTATAGATACTTTTACGGCTTCTGCTCCGACGAATTATCCAGTATAGTCCCTCCTCTTGCAGCTCCCAACAGAGAAACTCGTGGTGCCGCTCGTATGCATCCTATACGGTTTAATTGGACAGGCCCAGAGTTTCTAGACTGCGGAACCTACTGCCAGCGGAGGTCTTTCGTTCCCCCAAATCTTCAAGTTTTTAAGTCCCGTGTTAACAAACTTTCTTTTACCCTGCTTAAGACAACCACGGTACGTTAGTATTTAGCCTTTCAGCCTTCGTGGATTGTCCAAAGATAAAAAAATCAATGACATAACATAATGGACCGGCCCTCGCGATCGCTTATTGATGCTAGCA
Organism: Listronotus bonariensis; assembly: GCA_014170235.1. Taxonomy (NCBI): domain Eukaryota; kingdom Metazoa; phylum Arthropoda; class Insecta; order Coleoptera; family Curculionidae; genus Listronotus; species Listronotus bonariensis. The sequence continues at coordinate 20,669 of JACEGR010003073.1, read as the reverse complement.
GTGCACGAGAGATGGAGCTAATTACGGCAAGAACGTGCATTTATATTCGTTTACTGTTAGAAAGCAGTTGAATTTAAAAGTGATTTCTTGTGTTCTAAAGTTAATTGTGATCGAAATTTTTGACTATAGTTAATGTTCAATATGGTTTACTCATGTGCAGCTATAAATTGCACTGCAAGGTGGAAAAAAGGCGACACTACGAAATTCCACAGGTAGGCACCACAAAAAAAGCACATTGATATATATATATATATATATATATATATATATATATATATATATATATATATATATATATATATATATTGTTCCAAAAACACCTCGTATAAAAACACGTGCCTTCGTTTTTATACCTTTATTAACAATGTAACGTAACTATGGTTACAATAACGGCAAAATCTTAAATTGTCAACAGTTGTCAATGTCTCGAAGTTTACAGCACAAAGGTCAAATCTGTACTAACTAATCCGAGGTGAAGAATGATCTAGAATATTCGAGAAATATCGTGAAAATTCCATAGTACATGATGGCATAAAAGTTATTAATGGATAATTCGGGCGTTTTCGGAAACCTTCGAAAGTGATGAAAGAACTTGGAAAAATTAAGGTAAATTATTTAAATAAATTAACAAACTAAATTAAATGATCCTAACTCTCTAAAATTCTATAACCTAAACACATTTTTGAAAGTCTGTAACAATATATACATTAATAAAAGGTAAAGTTCTTTGGCCATATGGCTCATTAATGACAGTAAAAATAAATAAATAAATAATAACCGTAAGAATTCGGCTACCATGGTTGGTTGTGAAAATGGAATACCCCGGGCCTGACCAAGACTGCGCAAGACCATTCACTTATATATTTATATATATATATATATTTTAATTAAAGATTGAAGTAAGCGGTATCTAATAAAAAACACCCAATAATAGTAACAAAATTAACTTTAAAAAGGATTATATAGTTAAAAAAATATGTATATTATGTACTAAAAATTCATTAATCTATTTATAAAAAGTCGAAAAAGTTTAACAAATATGCACAATGTTTTGAAAATATACTTTAAACCCCATATTCCCATTTCAATTCCATTACTTGTCGGGCTTTCTTGCCGCAATTAGCTCCATCTCTCTCTCGGACCTCTCTCTCTTTCGTTGGCCGCAAATAAATTCACAGCAGCAATACGTCGGGGCCGGTCCATTTTGTCATGTCATAGGTAAAATTTAAAATAAAATCAGTATTTAGTTTATTCGTCCCTTTTGTAACACCTATCCTGGGCCTGGGACACACTGTATTTTTTGCAATATCACAAAATCAAAATCACTTTCGGTTTTACAAGAAGTACCATCTAATTTTTTATTTACACAAACTGTCCACGAATGGGGTTTACAAGAGGACAAGTGGATAAAAAGTCAATTTTTGAAAAAAAGTTATTTCTAATAAAAATGTTTGCGATATGATTTACGAAGAAAAAAATGTTGATTTTGTATACAGGGTGCTCAAAAACTTAAAAACATCCAAACATTTTTTCAACGAGTAAATCTCATTTAAAAAAATTATTAAGTAAATGACTTTCGTTATTGGGGTATTGAAAAGTATAATAAAATAACCCAAAAAACTCCCATAATTTGCTTTTTAAACACACGCTTTTCCTCAAATTCATACCCAGCACAATTTTCCAGCTGTATACGAATATGATCAAGGCGTTTTCGCCGAGTAACAAATTTTTAAGAAAATTTTATATTATCGTTTACAAACTTTATTCTAAATAAATTTTCTAAAGAACATTTTTCTTAGGAGAAAAATTATATTTTTTAAGTTTTTGCGAACCCTGTATACGAAATTTACATTTGTCCTTCGTAAATTGTAATTTTTTACAAGCAAAAATGTTTTATTAAAAATAACTTTTTCCCCATTTTTCTTCTTTTGTACTCTTGTAAACTCCACATCTGGACAGTCTGTTTTCAATTGTCCACGTTTCTTTTTATTTAAATTCTTTATAAATCTTTCTTTCCAATATTACATTAAAATATGTCGAGGGTTTCCTGCCAGAAGGGCGTATCCGCATAATTTGTGATTTTATTTACCTTTTGGCATGTTCTATTAAGGCAGTTCAGAAACACCACCGTTTTATAATTAGTTAATCGCCTAAAATTGATGAATGCCAAAGTCAAACCATAGTAATCGAAAAAAACGGCTTGGGTTTTGTAAACGTGATTATATTAAAAATTATTTTTTTAATAAAAATTATATTATTTAAGATTCAAAAAAGTTAGAAGATATAATCGAGGAACAAAACCGAACTTTGCAGGACCTCAAAGAAGAAATCAAAATGTTAAAAACAAAAGGTTAGTACAAATAAATATGTGATATATCTTAGGAGATAATAAGAATCCAATTACTGATTTAGAAACTACAAAATTAACCCAACAAATCAATACCGGGTGTTGCTCCGTCGAGCGGGACATAGGGAATCCCATGTAAATTTTGAAGTGGTCCAATATTGGCTCCCCTAATTATTTTAGAAGAAAATATAATTAGGATTTTTTAAAGAGCACGAAAAGTTGTACCCAGTGTACAAATTTCAGCTCTTCTCAGTCCGCCAGCTAAGAGATAAATGCTAAAATAAGTTACGAATCTCCTATCTTCTTACCCGCCCTGTATTATTAGAAGTTTATAATAAAATACCAGAAAAATTATTAAACCTATTACTCTTAAGTGGTCAGATCAATGTCACATCATTTTTTAATAATGAACTACTCAAATCAATAAAAAATCACTATGATAAAATGGTTTTTATCAGGAAATAATTATCGAAGAGTAGCGGACATGTTTGCAGCCTATTTTCCCAATAGGCCAATACCAAGTAAATCGACAATAGAACGGACGATAAAAAAATTTCAAACTTCAGGCAAAGCTTTATACCAATAAAAAATATGAAAATTTAGACCAGCTAAGGAATGCTATTTCCGCTGAATGTGCCAGAATATGGATGTACCAACTAGCCAACGTAAGAAATGAGTTTTAGAATCGTTTGGGTTATTGTCTGGCAGTTAATGGAGGAATATTTGAGCATTTGATTAAATCCTGATATTTTCGTCATAAATTAATTTCTAAATGTAGACAAATTTGTTTTATTGTCTTGCGTAACTGTGAGGGCATGTGTTGGAATTATCTGTAAACTAAAATGAAATGCGAGGATTCTTCTTAAAATTACGGTATACAGTTGTTCATTTTTGTCAATGACATTATAAATTAATGATCTAAATTGTCACTGATAAATCGATATGGTGTTTTTATTATTAATTTCTAGAGTACAGGGTGCATAATGAGATACTACGTTGCAGAAGTATTTAAACAGTTTACTCTTTACTGGTTGGTTGAAAAATGCTCAAATTTTTATTTTGGGTGGAACTGATTGTGCTTTTCAATAAATCTTAATAGCATTTTTTCTAAAATAATTAGGGAAGCCAATATTTGACTACTTCAAAATTTACATGGGTTTCCCCATGTCCCGCTCGACGGAGCAACACCCGGTATATAATAATAATATTTAACAATAATAAAATTTATTTTATATGATAAAAGAATAAAAAACTTAAGGGGGTATTTTAGTCTAGAGACCCGAATTTCGAGCATTTTTGTCAATGAATAAAAAAATAATTAGTTGATATTTTTACTATCTATTTTTTTATCATTTAGTTATTTATTAATTTTTAGAAAGTACACAACATAAAGTAATAAAAAATCATGAAGTTATGCGTCCTTAAAGTGGAAGGACAAAAAAACACCATGTCTTCGTCGCCATGATTTCAACCCTCATGGTAATTTGAAAAATAAAAAATTGACAGATTCTTGAATAATACAAATGTCGTTATCGCGTGAACCACCAAAACTGAAAAAAAAGTGCATGAAATGGCGGCTTCTTAAAAATTAAGGTCAAATTTTTTACTAGTTTTTAAGCTTTCTAGAATTTTTTTTTAATTGTAACATTATTATGGCCATACGGAGGGACTCAAGTCCGGGCATTGATGAGATTCCAGCAGTTTATTTGCAAAAGTGTGCAAAAGTTCTTAGTAATCCCCTTTCCGCAGTAATGAACGAATCCATGCAAAAGGGTATTATACCTGAGGTATGGAAGCGTTCAATTGTAACTCCAATATATAAGTCTGGTGACAAACATATTCCAGCAAACTATAGGCCTATTAGCCTTAATAGTAATGATTGTAAGGCAATGGAAAAAATTATTGTCAAGGAATTGGGAACCTTTATGGTTGAAAATGGTGTATTGCCTGGAACTCAGCATGGTTTTTTTCATGGTCGATCAGTAATTACAAATTTACTCTCAAGTACAAATCAGTGGATAAAGGATTATGACGAGGGACGGCCAACTGATGTTATCTATCTAGATTATGAAAAGGCTTTTGACAAGGTACCGCATAGCAGGCTCTTGTCAAAATTGGAGCATTTTGGAGTGCACGGAGATTTGTTGCGTTGGATAGAGTCCTTTTTGAACCATAGACGCTTCTGCGTCCGTGTTAATGGACACTATTCAGGGGATCATGCCGTAACAAGTGGAGTATGTCAGGGATCCGTTCTGGGTCCATTGCTTTTCCTAATATATACAAGTGATTTGGCAAAAATGATCAAAACTAACATAACACTGTTCGCAGATGATACTAAAATATATTGCAACCCTCTGGATAAATATGATGAACTGCTGCAGGACTTGTCCATGTTGGAAAACTGGTCCAGGACTTGGCTTCTTCCCCTGAATGTGAGAAAGTGCACTGTTCTGCATATAGGTGCCAATAATCCACTCAAATTATACTACCTAAACAATGAACCATTAAGATCTGTGGAAGAACAAAAAGATTTGGGTGTTGTGGTAACTAAGGATTTGAAGTGGGAGACACACATCTCAGAGATGGTTAAAAAGGCTAATATCATGATCTATCTCATACAGAAGGCCTTTAGTGATCACTCGATTGAAATGATTACAAAGCTTTATAAATCGTATATAAGACCAAAATTGGAGTATGCTCAGTGTATATGGAGTCCATATTACATAAAAGATATAGAGCTTATAGAAAGGGTACAGAGACGGGTTACAAAAATACCCCCAGAATTGAAGAACTTAGATTATATTACCCGACTTAGTAGAATGAGGCTACCAAACTTGAGAGAGAGAAGACTGAGAGGTGATCTGATTGAAGTTTTTAAAATCACAGGCGGTTATTACACCTGTGATTTGGACTTGTTTCATCTGAGTATTACCAGGGATTTGAGAGGTCACTCCAAAAAGCTAGAAAAAGAGAGATGCAACAAACTACAAAGACGTAACTTCATCACGAATCGGGTGGTGTATGTATGGAATGGCTTACAGGAAGATACTGTTGCATCTCTGAATATCAATCAATTTAAAAATAAAGTAGATCGGGATTTGAAAGCAATGGAATCGGTATTGGTGCATTATTCAATGTGATCAAAGTTTAATAATGAATATCTGTGATAGACCTGTGATGAAAGAATAATTATTAATCAATAAATGATAAACTGTGATATAATTTTTAAAATTAAAAACGACCTGTGATATTAAAGTGTGTTAAACAAAACCAAAGACCTAAAAGGAAAATCTGAGCAGTCTAATCGGCAGTGCCGCTTATCTGCTCTTTAATAATAATAATAATAATAATAATAATAACATATTTAAAATTTTCAGTTTCTGTTGGTTCACGCTATAGAGAGATATTTAATAGTAATTTATGTAACAAGTGCATAAAGTAATACTTTTTTACGAATGGGAAGTTTAACAGCACAAGCCATTAGGCGAGTGCGGCAATCCCATGAGTAAACAAAGACACTTTATGCATGTGTTACATAGGTACTATATTTTTCCACGACCATATAAAAATTTCCCAAAATACTGTTACAGACTTTCAAAAATGTGTTTAGGTTATAGAATTTTAGAGAGTTAGGATCATTTAATTTAGTTTGTTAATTTATTTAAATAATTTACCTTAATTTTTCAAAGTTCTTTCATCACTTTCGAAGGTTTCCGAAAACGCCCGAATTATCCATTAATAACTTTTATGCCATCATGTACTATGGAATTTTCACGATATTTCTCGAATATTCTAGATCATTCTTTACTCTTCCACCATACTATAAAAGGGCGACGGGAAACCTCCGATCAGTTAGTGCAGATTCGACTTTTGTGCTGTAAACTTCGAGACATTGACAAATTAAGATTTTGCCGTTATTGTAACCATAGTTACGTTACATTGTTAATAAAGGTATAAAAACGAAGGCACGTGTTTTTATACGAGGTGTTTCGGAACAATACCATTTTATACAGGTTTTAATAATCTAAACTTATTAATTTTAATTTTTGCAGCACAGCCATTATATTGCAACGAAAAATCATAGCCTCCTTATTTTTTAAGAGACAATTATCCCTCTTCATAACTATGCATATATTATTTAATTTTGGGCTTGGCGTCCCCCACAACCCTTAGCATTCTTGATTCCATTCAAAGAAGAGCTGTTCGCCTCATTAACGATCCTTCACTTACAGAAGGCTTCCCTCTCTTGCCCATCGTCGGGCTGTGGGAGATTTATCGCTTTTATAGGTACTTCCATGGCTTCTGCTCTGAAGAATTGCCCAGTATAGTTCCTTCACTCACGGTTCCCAACAGAGAAACTAGTAGTTCCGCGCGTATGCATCCCTATACGGTCCAACTGGACAGGCCCCGGACTTTCCACTTTGTTCGTTCTTTTCTCCCTAGAGTTTCTAGAATGTGAAACCTGCTGCCTGCGAGAGGGCTTCCTTCATTTCCAAATCATCAAGTATTTAAGTCCCGTTGTCAACAAATTCCCTCTTACCTCGCTTTAGACACCCACGGTACGTTAGTATTTAGGCTTTTAGCCTTTGTGAATTGTCCAATGATAAAAAAATGTACCGTAATAAACTGACTAATCTTTCTTTTAGCTTATTAATTATTAAAAACAAAAATCTGTTTACCATATGACCATAAGAAATGATTATTATTTATTTACGCGAAATCCGTACATCCAATTAAAAAATTGTTAAGAAATAAAAAATGTTTAACAACTGCTTGCTCGTCCGCGCTTATGTCCATTTTAAAACTGACAATCGAGACTTTACCGATTATTTACCATTTGGCAAGGTGCGAAGTGGTGTGGGAGGTCAGCTCGAACTTAAAAATTGTGCTTCGCCGAAGTACGAAGTTTCGTCATTTGCCGAAGTCCGTAGTGCCTGGAAGCGGCTTAAATGGAAACCTAGTACGACTACGGCCAAATACGTTAACATCTTTGGTCTTGCTTTAACTGTCTATTTTTTTATTAGGTATGGCTCAAGACGTGCGAAAACGCAAAGAAAGAATGGCAGAATACGAAAAATTGCGCGCAGAGCATGAAGAAAGAGCCGAGCAAGAAGAACAAGTGAGGAAATGGGTAGATTTCGATGAGTATGGAAGCGAACTGGAAGAAGACGTAAAAAAAGAGGAATATGAGGAAGCCAAAGAAACGATTAAGGCAGACATAACCATTCCTCGATAGTAAGAAATTTAAGTACCTTGTTAAGTATTTAGTTAGGGATAGGGAAGTTTAGCAGACACATTATTGCTTTTAAAGGCAACTATAGTAATTAAAATTATACCTGTATGTTGTCTAAAACATCCTAAAAAATTAATAGCTATATTTTGTTGAAAACACTTAAAAATTAATTATATTTAGCATGTAATCTATAAGGAACTCATTTTCAATATTTCTACTGTACAGTGTTGTTTGCAACGTTGCCTTTTTACTTCACGGCTCAGAGTTTAAGAAGGCTGTGGCTAAACATATTTACAGAAATAACCTCGATTTCTAGTTTGTGTCTAACCAGAAACAAAAACTATTAAATCCAAGGCATTCAAGCCATTTTTCTTGTGGTAGGGAGCCCAAGAGGGGTATTTCTACAGCGCGGCAGGATTAATATACCTGAGAATATCTTGTACCCGGCTAAGTACCTCCACTCAAATATGATCCCCCTATACACGGCCGATCGTAAAAACAAGAAATATATTCATCAAAACTTTTCAAGGGTGTCAGATTAAGATGAGGGTAAGTTAATTACATGCTAAACAGTGTAATTCCACTAATCTGATTATTTGAGAGTGACGTAAAAAAGCGGAGGGGCTACAAAGTTGTAATAAAAAACATCATTTTAACATTCTCGAGGCGTGGATTTTTTTTTTTATTTGGAAGAAAACAATTGGAGGATAACGAAATATATACAGGGTGTTTCTAAACAAATGCCAAAAACTTTAGGTGTGATTTTCCACCTAAAAATAAGAAAATAAAACTTTATATGAACATATGCCCTAAACGTCTTAGTTTTTAAACTACTGGGTGGTAAAATTTTTAAAAAATAGTTGTTTTTATAAAAAATTTTATACCCATTCAGATATAAAAAAATAGAAGATGTACCCTTAGCATACAAGAAAGAAAAAGTTTTACCAGTGTCGTCCATATAAGGGTGTAGGTAAATATTTTGGAGAAAAATGGTACGCCACTGCATTTTCTAAAATAAAATCTTTTTTAACTCCCCAATTAGTTTAAAACAAATTTGATCTCTTGACTTCTTTTCATGATGCACGGTTTTCGCGAAACCATTTCTCGTCATGGTCAAATTCCTATCTAAATAAAGAATAAATAAGTCGATTTCGTACGACACATTCGAAGTTGACCAATTAGAACACGTTTCGCAGTTCGCAAATCGCATTTTGTAAGTACCTATACGAACTAAGCTTTACGCGAGCCAGCCGGCGTTCAATAGGCCAAATTTGCGCTATTGAAAGCGAGATCTATTGGCGTAGCGTATGTCTATCTGTGTATATGTAATATAAAATACCTGATGTTTTAGCTATTCTGCTGAGACAGAAGATATAATAAGCGAACTTATCGAAGAACTTATGAAAGATGTTGGCGAGAAGGCCAGCGCGCAAGAAATTGTACAAAACATTTTAAGTGGCATATTAAAATGTAACAGCATGAGTCAAATAGTCAAGGAAATAATTGACAATTTGCCTATTGAGCTAAGCGAGCAACAACGTAGCAGTGTCGATGTCACCGCCAGAACGATTGCTCAGTATACAAGAACCACAGGTATTTTTTTAGATTAAATCACAGTACTTTTTAAATGTTTTTATTATTATGCATAAAGGGTGCCCCAACTTTATTTATACACAAAATAACTTCGCCCCTGTAAGGGTTACAAAAATAAACTTAAAAGAAAACATGATTATTTGGCTAAACTTTTGTTTTATTGACAGTACTGCTTAATATACATGGTGTTCGAAAAATATACACCCTGTATGTTTTAAGAAATTTTGACCCTACTAAATATTATATTAAATATGTGTAACACTACGTTAATTATTGCTGATTTTTGAGATATCAACAGTAACACTTTTTAAAGGTAAAGAGTGAAAAAGAAAAATAATATTTTGGTTCTAATTATTTTTACAAACTCTGTCAATGTCAGAGTGTCAAATAATATGATTACATGAAATTAATAACCTTCCACTGTTAGAACTACTAATAGGTATGTCGGCAATTAGGTTTTTAGACACATATTTACTTACCTGCTCTAACGCAATATTATGTAATTATGACCAGCTTTTAGGTTAAGCAAGTTAAAATTTATTTAAAATCTGACTTCTATTTTGGGCACTATAAATTCAGGCAAACACCTGAACAGAAAATGTATTTTTGGTGCAAAAGTTCGTAACCCTGAGTAGCTTTCAATGACGCATATAGAGCACTCCCGAGTAGCTCACAGTGGCTTTCCAGTGACGCAAATAGAGCGCTCCCGAGTAGCTCAGGAGCATTTCGTTCTACTTTATGGCGTTCCAGTGACGGAAAGTGTTATGCACCTGGGTTGCTTTCCAGTGACGAAAATTTTTGTGCGCCACGCTCCAGGGCTTGAAGCTCTTCAACTGCTCTAAAAAGTTAGTCACTGGAACGCATCCTTAGACAAGGAAAGAGAAATACTTTAAGAAATTTTAAGATTTCGTTGTTTTTATCCTTTCTTGGCTTTATAATAATAATCTTTTTAATATCTAATTCCATTTTAAATAAATAATTTTAAAAATCCATCCTTAACCATGAAAAAACACGTTTGAAGCACAAAAACCAAAAGAGGGGTTAGTGCATGAGGGGCAGGGAAGAAAAACGGAGTAGCTCAGGTGCATAACACTTTCCGTCACTGGAACGCCATAAAGTAGAACGAAATGCTCTTGAGCAACTCAGGGAGCGCTCTATTTGCGTCACTGGAAAGCCCCTCTGAGCTACTCCGTTTTTCTTTCCCTACCCTCATGCACCAACCCTCTTTTGGTTTTTGTGCTTCAAACGTGTTTTTTTATGGTTAAGGATGGATTTTTAAAACTATTTATTTAAAATGGAATTAGATATTAAAAAGAGATTATTATTATAAAGACAAGAAAGGTTAAAAAACAACGAAATTTTAAAATTTCTTAAAGTATCTCTCTTTCCTTGTCTAAGGATGCGTTCCAGTGACTAACTTTTAGAGCAGTTCAAGAGCTTCAAGCCCTGGAGCCTGACGCACAAAAATTTTCGTCACTGGAAAGCAACCCTGGACTCCGTTTTTTACTTCCCTTTGCCCCTCATGCACCAGCCCCTCTTCTGGTTTTTGTGCTTCAAACGTGTTTTTATGATTAAGGATGGATTTTTAAAATTATTTGTTTGAACTGGAATTAGATATTAAAAGGAGATTATTATTATAAAGCCAAGAAGGTTAAAAAAAAACGAAATTTTAAAATTTCTTGAAGTTATCTCTCTTTCCTTGTCTAGGGATGCGTTCCAGTGACTAACTTTTTACAGCAGATCAAGAGCTTCAAGCCCTGGAGCGTGACGCACAAAAATTTTTCGTCACTGGAAAGCCACTCTTTCGAAAATATGGTCATCATAAAGACTTTTTAACAGAAACACCCTGTATATTATATTACTGTTGCAAGAGATATTTTAAAGAGGTTTAACAAAATACCACATTAGATATATTTATCTTTTATAGTTTTGGAAATATGACCATATAAATCCAAAAAATAGTAGATATATACACATTAAGATTTGGACGCACATATTTCCGAAACTGTTAGAGAAAACAATTTTAAATGTGATAAATTTTTAAAGGTCTTTAAAATGTCTTTCTAATGGTGCTAAAATATACAGGGTGTTTTTATTTTTAAAATGCTATTTTATTATCGAATTCCGGACAATGGCTATATTTCCGAAACTATAACAAATTAAATATATTATATATGTGGTATTTTTTTACGGCTTTTAAGGTGACCTTTCTATTGGTGATAAAATATACAGGGTGTTTAATTTTTAAAAACTCAACTCGGTGTTATAACTTTAAAATCAAAAGGTGCAATCAAAATCGAAAAATCCACATTTCTTCTCTATATCTAATATCAAGCGAGTTACATGTGCCTGGCCAAATTGACAAAATTTCAAAAACACCCTGTACCTCCAAAACAAATCAAGTTGGCCATGATTTGCTTTTTACCACTAAAATTGTTTCAAAAAATTGAAATCAAGATCAGATTTGCTTTTATCTCTTTTAGTGTTCTCCATACCCTGCAAGGTCAACAAAAGGCACTACCCGGTACAAAAATGGTAAAACTGAAATAATTAAGGTATATTTATTTATTCTGGAATTTGACTGTTGCGTTAACACCCGGTGGAAGCATGACCTTCTCAGCGGATGCAAACCACGTGTCTTTTTATCGGGCTTTTGGTGTTAAAATAGTTTAGTATGTCTGTGAGAAGCCTTGTCTTCACTTAGTAACATGTTACAAAAACTTGTTGCTGATACATGTTGAAAAAACAAATAACTTGTTGCTTTTTATAAAATTTTAGAAACTAGTTAGATGACATTGTTGATACCAGTGTTGAGTAGCTAGTGAGAACGCGGTTTGCTACTTAACACTGTTATCAACAATGTTACTCAACATGTTTGTTAAAAAAGCAACAAGTTATTTTTTTGCATATTATTTTAAGGGATTTAAATAAACAAAATAAACGTTTGTTGTTATGTTCTATTTATAAATTAAAAGCCTTGGCCGAAAATGGGTTAACTAATACCACAAAATAACTAGCTTTTAGATAGTATCTTCTTTGCTAATACTGTCAATAAAATAAGTGTATCCAAAAACATTTTTTATTTTAAGTTTCTTCTTGTATCTTCTATAAGAGCGAAGGTATGTCGTGTATAAATAGAGTTGGGACACCTTGTATATACTGTATCAGCTATTTTTAAAGGTATATCGGCCAATAATGCAATAACAAAACAAGTACTAATAGCCATCCAAACGACTTTATTCAAAGACTTGTTAATTAGACAACTTTAAAATTAAATGTATTTCAAATAGTAATTTATTTTAAGGTGAGCAATGAAAGTCTTCTGATCTGCGTAAAAGAGATTCTTGACGAAACTTTAAGTGAAGTAATGTGTCATGATCCCCATTATTTAATACCAAACATATTGGAAAAACTGTTGGACGCTTTTCCAATCGAGATGATCAGTAGTGAAGAAGTTTTGGATGAAATTGGTAGGGCAATTTAATAAATATTTTTAATCTAAATTAAATTATACGTATACAGGGTGTCCGGGAAAATGTGGGAAATCTCTCGCACACGTATGGAACAGATGAAAATAACACGACAAGTTCCTATAAAAATTTTTCCGTTTAAACCCCCTGCGGAGATATGATCCCCTAAAGGGGGCAGCTAGAAATCAACAATAAGAGTTTATTTTTGTTTAATAATACAATATTTTATTTTCGATGTAATTTGTAATTTTTGATTCAGTATTGAAGTCCTCTCGTAGCAGGTCAGGAATTTGTTGCAAATGTTATGTTAAAATAATTTTTTACTCGAAACGGCTCATTTTATCGATGTCAAACAAGAGTACCTTTTTTTGGCAAAAGGTTTAAACTACCCAAAAACATATTTTTTGTGTCTTCACCATACAGGGCGTAAAAATATTATCAATAATGTGCGAAAACTAGTCCGTCCCTGGCAAACTAAAGAAGCGACATAAGTTTCAAGGGCACTATTTTAAGAGGTCTTTACTAGTATGCATCGTACTAAAATATTATCAAATTATACAGAGCGCTTTAAAAGTTATTCACGAAAAATCGATTTCTAGCTGCCCCCTTTAGGGGATCATATCTCCGCAGGGGGCTTAAACGAAAAATTTTTATAGGAACTTGTCGTGTTATTTTCATCTGTTCCATACGTGTGCGAGAGATTTCCCACAATTTCCCGGACACCCTGTATAGTCTAGACTAAATCATCTAGAGATTGCTAACACAATAGCATTTTGACATATTAAGTAATTAACTATAGACAACTACCGGCAGATGCCTTCTGTATTCGCGCATTTAGTGTGACGTCACACGATGTGGACGTTTTTTACCCTCAAGAACATACCTATTAGAGGCTGTCTTGCCGCTTAGCTGTATAAACAATCGCATGCTTAAAAAGCAATAAACTTTAGCTCTGCATAATCATAGGCGTCAGCAGGACCAAAAGCGATAGATTATACTTGTGTCTTTTTTTTTTTTTTTTTTTTTATCTTTGGACAAACCACGAAGGCTAAAAGCCTAAATACTAACGTACCGTGGGTGTCTTAAGCGAGGTAAGAGGGAGTTTGTTGACACGGGACTTAAATACTTGAAGATTTGGGGGAAGGAAAGACCTCCGCGGGCAGCAGGTTCCACAATCTAGAAACTCTAGGGATAAAAGAACGAACAAAGTGAGAAGTTCGGGGCCTGTCCAGTTGGACCGTATAGGGATGCATACGCGCGGAACCACGAGTTTCTCTGTTGGGAACCGTGAGTGGAGGAACTATACTGGTCAATTCTTCAGAGCAGAAGCCATGGAAGTACCTATAAAAAAGCGATAAATCGCCCACAGCCCGACGATGGGCAAGAGAGGGAAGCCTTTCTGTAAGTGAAGGATCATTAATGAGACGAATAGCCCTTCTTTGAATAGAATCAAGAATGCTCAGGGTTGTTGGGGACGCCATGCCCCAGATATGAAAACAATATTCCAAGGGAGGTCGGATTTGGGACACATATAAAGTGTATAAATTAGAAGCGGAAAAATACTTTTTAGCTCGAAAGAGAAATCCAAGCTTTTTGAAGCTGCCATGGCTATAGATACAATGTGTTTATGCCAGTTAAGGTTACTTTCAAATGTGACGCCCACGAGATTAAAGGTGTCTTTGCTCTGTAGAACTTGGCCGCTCATAAGTAGAGGATGAGTATTTGATGACTCTTTTCGGGACAAGGAACATGACTGTGTTTTGGATGCATTAAAATGGACGAGATTTTTGGCGCCCCAATCCAATATTAAATTAAGATCCTGCGAAAGAGATATCTGCATCGCTCTGCGTTTATTTTCCAAGTCAGGTTTAGTGATGGGTTTAGGGACCTGAAAGCTGGAGTGAAGGGTACTATCGTCGGCGAAACTATGAATGGAATTAGTTGTGGACGAGAGAAGTTCGTTGATGTGAAGAAGAAACAATGTTGGTGCCAGAACTGAGCCCTGAGGGACTCCAGCATTTACTTGGTGAAAGCTTGAAGAATGGCCGTCCACAATAACTGATATACGTCGATCAAATAGATAACTAGAGAGCCAAGTACAGAGTTTAGTTGAAAGACCATAGGAGGGAAGTTTATTAAGAAGTGCGGGAGGAAAGGATACGCTTAATGTGTTTTTACTTTAAAAATAATATCGGGCATTTTATGAGGAACTGGGGCAAACCGTTGGAATTGGATGATTTACGGGGGGACAAGGGGTTGAATTGGCAAATAGTTCTGCCTTCCCTTTAGCAGTAGAAATAATTTCATCTTCCAAAGTTAGTGGTGGAAAAGAACTGGCACAAAATTCCTACTTAGGAGGATTTGCTGCCATTTGAGCAAGAAAGAACTTTGTTTTTGATACGATTGTCGAAGGAGTCTTTGGCTTCAGAAATTGTTTGATTGTAGTAGTTTCTTGCTTCAATGCTGGCCTGTCGGTTTTCTGGACTAGGATCCTGTAGAAACTTCTTGTGAGCCTGAACTTTTAAAATTCTGGCTTTTTCACAAGATTTGGAAAACCAGGGTTTGTTATTGGATTTTTGGAGTTCTTGATGGTGTGTGGAATATAGGTTTCAATGCCCAATTGAATTGATTCAGTAAGTTGATTGCAAATTTGGGAAGGATCACGAGAAGAAAAGCAGATGGAATTCCAGGGGTAAGTGGCGAAGAAGTCCCTTAGGCCATCCCAGTCGGCTGAGTTGTAGTGCCATACGGTGCGTGGTGGCATGTATTCATTTACCTCGGGATGTGCAGGGTAAGATATAGTAACTAAGCCATGATCTGAGCGACCTAGGGGTGCTGTGACAGATGTTTCATAGAGTTCGGGGTTTGTAGTAAGAAAGAGATCTAGGGGATTTGAACTATGATTTGGGACTCTAGGAAAGTAGGTGGGTTTCATAATAAGGTTGGTAAGAGAGTTACTGACTGCGAAGATTTCGGCTGCTCTGCCTTGGGGGTCAGTTTTTGAAGAGCCCAGCCAATCCTTATTATGGACATTGAAGTCGCCAAGCACGATTACTTCAGCCGATGGAAACTGAGAAATTATGCTATCGATCTTTGTTGAAAGAAAGTCAAAGAATTCGACATAGGAATTATTAGATGGAGACCGGTACAAACAGCAGATAAATTTAGTTGAAGACCTAAGGGAAAGTTTGAGCCAAAGGATATCAGGCCTACCCGATTCAAGATTAGAAACTCGAGCACAAGCCAGATCGTTGCGGACGTAAGCACATACGCCACCATGTGGGCGGAAAGACGAAATAAGTTCGTAGCCTGGGAAGAGAAGGTGGCTGGTTGAAGATTTAGAACTTATTTGTGTTTCCGTTAGAAACAGTATGTGGGGCTTAGATGACTGAAGGTGATGGTGAACGGAGTTTATATTGGTGTTAAGCCCACATATGTTTGCAAAAGAAATTAAACTTCTCGATGAAGGCCTCCCGGATGCACCCCTCGCCCGGAGATCCGAATGGAGGGGTATTTTACCTCCGGAATATTTTACTTCCGGGTGTGCCGCCATCATTTGTACATAGTTTGGGGGTTAAAAGGAAAAAAAGAAAAGAAAAAGAAGGAAGAAGGAAAACTGACTCACAAACCCAGAACCCGAAACGTCCGTTAAGACTTCACGGGTTCTTTAAAGGGTGAGTGGGGTGGTACCTCCTCAGGCGAGGAAAGCTCCTCTACCACCTACCAATCATGGTGTCATATTTCTTTCTCATGCGTTTTTTCACACTACCATAAAGGCTGACTCTAGAGGTATATTTTGAAGGCTTTTGATTGGAATCCAAACAAACCCCTCTACCCCCTCGCGTCTCCATAAAACAAACAAAGGTTTCTATGGAAAATATACTTTATTTTTCATTTTTGTTACATTGGTGGCTTTATTCAAGATATTTTATATTAGTTTTATCAAAATGGATTACGAGGAACCCTTCAGCATTAATAGAGGCATTTTGCACCTCTTAAAATAACAGACGTTTTTTGGCCTCCTTATGGTTATCGGTATTAAACATAACGATTACGACAGCAGTTTTAGACAGAGACTTTGCAGCCTCTTTTAAGAAATTTATCTTGCGTCTGCGCTTTCGACACATAACCTTATTTTTGCCTGTGGTTCACCGATTTTAAAGTTAACGAAAAATCCGTATTTACTTTTATTCTTCATAAGATATAAATTGATATTTAAATATATGCAAATACTTCTGTTGATTTCGTTTTTTAAAGTAGATGCAAACAATACAGTATAAGTAAAACCCAAAAGTAAGGTTAGGTTTGGTAGTAGAATATAAAGCAAGTGTGCCAGATTGTAATATCTAAATTAATTACTGATTTAGAATATCCGTAAAAGTGCAAGTCCCTTTTAATTTCTTAAGACTATTTAATTTTTACTACTGCTATAAATTTCTCGCTAATTAGAGCCTATGTATAAATGATATTTTAATTAATACGGCATGATAATTTTAACCTTTTAAATATTTGATATTAAAATTTCTACAATCCACCAGTTTAACAATAACGATAACGATAACGATAAGCTCTTCGGGATTCATCTGTAATTCAAGGATTCCGGTATGGTTAATAACGATAACGGATCATGTTTGCGTTACTGCGCAGTCTTAGAATAACGTTAACCACAACGGAATTGCAAAATAAGGGGTGCAAAATGTCTCTAATATGGATTAAAGTTCGTAAAAATTATACTCTTTGTTCACATAGTTAGGTTAGCTGAATGAATATCACATATAATCACGAAAATTTAGAGTCACAGTGTCACAAATAGCCGACACTAGTCACAAACACTTTAAAACACACAAAAAGCTCACATAAATCGCGTTATTTTAACTTTCATCACGAATTTCACAAATAAAAGATTTATTGTTTGGATTCCTTGCCTGCGTCGTTTTTTTTTTTTTTTTTTTATCTTTGGACAAACCACGAAGGCTAAAGGCCTAAATACTAACGTACCGTGGGTGTCTTAAGCGAGGTAAGAGGGAGTTTGTTCACACGGGACTTAAATACTTGAAGATTTTGGGGGGAAGGAAAGACCTCCGCGGGCAGCAGGTTCCACAATCTAGAAACTCTAGGGATAAAAGAACGAACAAAGTGAGAAGTTAGGGGCCTGTCCAGTTGGACCGTATAGGGATGCATACGCGCGGAACCACGAGTTTCTCTGTTGGGAACCGTGAGTGGAGGAACTATACTGGTCAATTCTTCAGAGCAGAAGCCATGGAAGTACCTATAAAAAGCGATAAATCGCCCACAGCCCGACGATGGGCAAGAGAGGAAGCCTTTCTGTAAGTGAAGGATCATTAATGAGACGAACAGCTCTTCTTTGAATAGAATCAAGAATGCTCAGGGTTGTTGGGGACGCCATGCCCCAGATATGAGAACAATATTCCAAGGGAGGTCGGATTTGGGAAACATATAAAGTGTATAAATTAGAAGCGGAAAAATACTTTTTAGCTCGAAAGAGAAATCCAAGCTTTTTGAAGCTGCCGTGGCTATAGATACAATGTGTTTATGCCAGTTAAGGTTACTTTCAAATGTGACGCCCACGAGATTGAAGGTGTCTTTGCTCTGTAGAACTTGGCCGCTCATAAGTAGAGGATGAGTATTTGATGACTCTTTTCGCGACAAGGAACATGACTGTGTTTTGGATGCATTAAAATGGACGAGATTTTTGGCGCCCCAATCCAATATTAAATTAAGATCCTGAGAAAGAGATATCTGCATCGCTCTGCGTTTATTTTCCAAGTCAGGTTTAGTGATGGGTTTAGGAACCTGAAAACTGGAGTGAAGGGTACTATCGTCGGCGAAACTATGAATGGAATTAGTTGTGGACGAGAGAAGGTCGTTGATGTGAAGAAGAAACAATGTTGGTGCCAGAACTGAGCCCTGAGGGACTCCAGCATTTATTTGGTGAAAGCTTGAAGAATGGCCGTCCACAATAACTGATATACGTCGATCAGATAGATAACTAGAGAGCCAAGTACAGAGTTTAGTTGAAAGACCATAGGAGGGAAGTTTATTAAGAAGTGCGGCATGCCAGACCTGGTCAAAAGCTTTGGATATATCAAGAGCAACGATCTGGGACTCACCTAGAAACTCAAGAGACTTATTCCAACAGTGTGATACGAAGGAAAGAAGATCTGCTGTAGATCTTTTGTGGCGAAATCCATACTGCCTGTCGTGCAAAATTTTGTGTTTTTCCAAGTACTTAAGAATTTGTGAATTAATTAATTTTTCCATTACTTTACAAAGAACTGAGAGAATTGAAATTGGTCTATAGTTAGATGGAAGCGATTTAGATCCTTTCTTGGGAATAGGTTGAACACGTGCAGCCTTCCAGCTCTCCGGAAAGATACCTGTGTCGTAAGAAATTCGAAAGAGCCGAGTTAAGATTGGTGCAAGTTCTGGAGCACATTTTTTAAAACGATTGCTGGTATGCCGTCCAGCCCAGACGATTTCTTGGTGTTAAGGGAGGAAAGGATACGCTTAATGTGTTTTACTTTAAAAATAATATCGGGCATTTTATGAGGAACTGGGGTAATCGTTGGAATTGGATGATTTACGGGAGGGTCAAGGGTTGAATTGGCAGCAAATTGTTTGGCAAATAGTTCTGCCTTCCCTTTAGCAGTAGAAATAATTTCATCTTCCAAAGTTAGTGGTGGAAAAGAACTGGCACAAAAATTCCTACTTATGTTTTTCGCAAAGGACCAGAAGGATTTGCTACCATTTGAGCAAGAAAGAACTTTGTTTTTGATACGATTGTCGAAGGAGTCTTTGGCTTCAGAAATTGTTTGATTGTAGTAGTTTCTTGCTTCAATGCTGGCCTGTCGGTTTTCTGGACTAGGATCCTGTAGAAAGTTCTTGTGAGCCTGAACTTTTAAAGTTCTGGCTTTTTCACAAGATTTGGAAAACCAGGGTTTGTTATTGGATTTTTGGGGTTTTTGATGGTGTGTGGAATATAGGTTTCAATGCCCAATTGAATTGATTCAGTAAGTTGATTGCAAATTTGGGAAGGATCACGAGAAGAAAAGCAGATGGAATTCCAGGGTAAGTGGCGAAGAAGTCCCTTAGGCCATCCCAGTCGGCTGAGTTGTAGTGCCATACGGTGCGTGGTGGCATGTATTCATTTACCTCGGGATGTGCAGGGTAAGATATAGTAACTAAGCCATGATCTGAGCGACCTAGGGGTGCTGTGACAGATGTTTCATAGAGTTCGGGGTTTGTAGTAAGAAAGAGATCTAGGGGATTTGAACTATGATTTGGGACTCTAGGAAAGTAGGTGGGTTTCATAATAAGGTTGGTAAGAGAGTTACTGACTGCGAAGATTTCGGCTGCTCTGCCTTGGGGGTCAGTTTTTGAAGAGCCCAGCCAATCCTTATTATGGACATTGAAGTCGCCAAGCACGATTACTTCAGCCGATGGAAACTGAGAAATTATGCTATCGATCTTTGTTGAAAGAAAGTCAAAGAATTCGACATAGGAATTATTAGATGGGGACCGGTACAAACAGCAGATAAATTTAGTTGAAGACCTAAGGAAAGTTTAAGCCAAAGGATATCAGGCCTACCCGATTCAAGATTAGAAACTCGAGCACAAGCCAGATCGTTGCGGACGTAAGCACATACGCCACCATGTGGGCGGAAAGACGAAATAAGTTCGTAGCCTGGGAAGAGAAGGTGGCTGGTTGAAGATTTAGAACTTATTTGTGTTTCCGTTAGAAACAGTATGTGGGGCTTAGATGACTGAAGGTGATGGTGAACGGAGTTTATATTGGTGTTAAGCCCACATATGTTTGCAAAAGAAATTAAACTTCTCGATGAAGGCCTCCCGGATGCACCCCTCGCCCGGAGATCCGAATGGAGGGGTATTTTACCTCCGGAATATTTTACTTCCGGGTGTGCCGCCATCATTTGTACATAGTTTGGGGGTTAAAAGGAAAAAAGAAAAGAAAAAGAAGGAAGAAGGAAAACTGACTCACAAACCC